>CAIGQZ010001492.1:30877188-30891184 GCA_903798205.1 Danio tinwini | reverse complement strand
CAACTAATCGCTTTAAAAGCAACAAGTTTACTCACTTATTTTAAAGTAAAGTCAACTAATCTAGGTTTATGTGGAATGATGTGTATAGTAGCTAAAAACCTGAAATTAAGAATAAAAATTAAATTTTCACTTTTATTGAAGGTTTACAATGCAAATTCAATTAGATCCACTTATTTGGTAAACAAAGCAAGACTTTCATATAATCTATATATTTTCATATAGATCTACTAAAAGACAGAAAATATTACTTTATAAACTGTTTTGTAAATAAATCATTTACACATTTGCATATTAGTTAATAATATTACTGAAATTAATATAAAACCTGAATTGGTAAATAAACAGATTTTAAGATGCACCAAAAATATCTGTGGATGTCTGGGCCCAGTGATAACCTAGTAGTATTGTGTTTAACCAGGTTTATACTGACCCAGGTTAACTAGTTAAAGTGTGAAAAGCTCTTTTGTGTGACTCCAACACAGAGGCTCCTCTATGGAAAACCAAAAGAGCAAAGCAAGCCACAAACCTCAAGGGTTTTTTGAATAAAACAAACCAGAGTCTTTCATGTAACTCTTTATTTTTTTTGCCATCCAAAACAGAAACACACATGCAAATCTGTCAGTGAACTCATTAGGATAATAATTCGTACAGAACATGTGGAATTTTTGTCCTTTCATCTATCTTGTGGTAACAAAACAAAAAGGCTCAGATTGATAATTCAGTGTGCACAACATTGTGAGCAGTGGCGGATTAGTGATCTATGTCTGTCTGTCTGTCTGGCTATATGTCTGTCTGTCTGGCTATATATCTGTCTGTCTGTCTGTCTGTCTGTTTTGCTGACTTTTTCCTATATAACTCAATATGCTTTTTTACCCCCCCCCTCCCCTCAAAGAAAATAACAAAAAGTAATAAATAAATAGTTTTTAAAACTACATTTTCATCTGAGGCATCACGGTGGCGCAGTGGGTAGTGTACGATCGCCTCACAGCAAGAAGGTTGGCATTTTTATGTGGAGTTTGCATGTTCTCCCCGTGTTTGTGTGGGTTTCCTCTGGGTGCAAAGTCCAAAGACATGTGCTAAAGGTGAATTGGGTAAGCTAAATTGTCCGTAGTGTATGTGTGTGAATGAGGGTGTATGGGTGTTTCCCATTAATGGGCTGCAGCTGGAAGAGCATCCGCTGCGTAAAACATATGCTGGATTTTAAGAGTTCCCACTTAGATATGCTTAGCGTTTATAGCAGGTTTGGCAAGCTGTCCTGGGAGAGAACCCTGAGCTCGGAGATACTTGAGCCAAAGGCTCCCGCCCGGTCAATAAGCATATAAGGGGATCCGAGATCAGGTAGGTCTTGAAAGCCCCCCTAGAAAAGGGAGGAGATGGGGTGGAAGGGGGGATTCTTCCAAAACAAAGCTAGAGCAGTAGGGAGAAAACGATCCATTTATAGTAAGCTTGGATCGCTCTGATTGGATTATTACTGATTATAGATGAGAAGCCAGACGTGCTCAATCATATCACGTGCTCCTCTTGAAATTAGTTTGTGAAACTTCATAAGTTGGTGGTTCATTCCGCTGTGGCGACCCCTGATTAATAAAGGGAATAAGCCAAAAAGAAAATTAATAAATCTTCAGATGATTTGACTGCTGAACTGCTCTTATTGGGGGTGGGGGAAAAATTTGCGCAGACGTAATAATTAGGATACACTTATTTATTAGACCCCTTTATTTATTAGAGGGAGCGCTATGTTATATAATTTATATATTTATTTTATACTTCTAGGTATTTTTGGGGGGAGCCCAAATTTCCTGGGGCCCTAAGTGGCCATTTACCTTACTTTTTGGTTAAATCCGGCCCTGATTGTGGGTAATACATTAAGGCTGATTTATATTTTTGTCTGGTGCCACGTCGCGGACCTCTGCTAACTGCACGCACACCTCACGAAATGGACGAGTTTTTTATACTTGACGTGTTCAGGGGGCGGTCAAAAGAAACTGATCATAAAGTCAGACGGATAAACAGAGAAGTAGAAAGTTTCCAAAACTACGTCATATCATTAATATTATTGAAGATTTGAAAGTAGTATTTTTTATAAATTATTTTAATGAGTAAAAGGATTTTATAACCATTCAAGATGTTTTTAAATCAAACTTTGATGCATCACTTGCTTTTGTTTACATCTCGTACAGTTTTACCTATTAAATATTAATGACAGCAGAACATGGATTCCTCTACCAATATATTTTTTTATTATGGCAAGAATAAAAGCAAAACTAAGTACACTTACTAAACAATACAGATTTAATTTTTTTAGATTTAGCCACTCCACAATTCACACATTACTGTCTGGCTAGTTTCTGTTCCTTATATGCTAAAAAGCCAATAATGGTCCAACATTCCTGACCATTATCACCAATATAGCCTAGAAAAACAGGGATCAGTATACTGTAAACTGATAGGTTCAAATATTCCTTTCCAGTTATCAAAGAAATAATTTTTGTTAGTTATTAATTTTGTTAGGTAGTGCTGTCGCCTCACAGCAAGAAGGTTGCTGGTTCGAGCCTTGGCTGAGTCAGTTGGCGTTTCTGTGTGGAGTTTGCATGTTCTCCCTGCGTTCGTGTGGGTTTCCTCCGGGTGCTCCGGTTTTCCCCCACAGTCCAAACACATGCAGTACAGATGAATTGGGTAGGCTAAATTGTCCGTAGTGTATGTGTGTGAATGAGTGTGTATGGATGTTTCCCAAAGATGGGTTGCAGCTGGAAGGGCATCCGCTGCATAAAACATGCTGGATAAGTTGGTGGTACATTCAGCTGTGGCGACCCCAGATTAATAAGTGAAGTTTCACAAACAAATTTCGAGAGGAACACATGATATTATTGACCACGGCTGATCTCTCATTCTCAATCATTAGCTAACCAATGAGATCGATCCAAACCCACTATAAGTAGCCTAGAAAAAATTACTCTCTTATCTTCGCTCCGAAGAAACCCCCCATCCACCCCTTTGCCTCCTCTTTCCTTCTTTTATCACGGGGTGCTCTCAAGAACCACCCGCCCTCGTACTCCCCTGATACGCTCTATCGACCAGGCGGGAGCCCTGGGCTCAACTATCTCCGAGCTCAGGGTTCTCGCCCGGGACAGCATGCCAAACCAGCTAACACTTGTCAAACAAATATCTAAGTGCGAACTCTTGAAAGGGACTAAGCCGAAAAGAAAATGAATGAATGACATCAGTGTAAAACCTATAAATGGTGGAAAACATATTTCTGTAATTGTGTACCTGGGTCTCCACTTTTGCCATGGCCTCTTTTTGCTTTAACAAACTTATCCCTCAAGCTTTTCCAAACTTTTTAACAAAAACCTTCCTCCTTTCCCACGGTTGCAATTTCTAAGAATTATTGGTCATCGGGTTATCTCTATATCACGTATGGACCGATCATAATGATTTCTGTACTGTCGTACCTGTTTCAGTCAATTCAGTCAAATGTGGCAGCGCACTGACTTTTTGCTCGAGTCTCAAAAAATGTTGTGTGCTCCGTCAGCTAAAATGTAATGTCGCGCGCACCCAAAGTGAACCTCCGCAAATGCAGCGATGATGTGACATTAGCCACGCGCACTCAATCGAACTAGCGAATGCATCGAGTATAAACCAGGCCTTATAAGTAACATCAGTTACTTAACCTTATTACTTTTATCAAGTAACTAGTAAAGTAACTACTTTTACACTCATTTTAAGTAAAGGCCACTAATCGTTATAAAAGCAACAGATATATTCACTTTTTAGTAAGCAAAATAACCTGTCAATAGGCTAAGAAAATGTTATTTCAAAAGAAAAAAAGATGATTATTTCGATTGTTTACAAGAAAAACTCGCTTAATTTTGGCATATTTTTTCTTTAAAAAACAAGACAATAGGTTTTACTTGTCTAGAAATTAGCAACAAGACAAAAACTGTAAGTAAGAGAACCATTTTTTGCATTATAGGGTCTATAAGAGGAGGAATGACTATAAATGAAGGGAATTGAGAATTTTCCTTACTTATCTAGCTACAGGGCTCCATAACCATTCAAGGAGACTCACAAATGTAAAGTGGGTGTTTATAGAAATTTTTACAACAAACAAACATCTGATTTATTACAGTGCATTTTTTTAATGACCTTAAACCTTGTGTACTGTTCAAATAGACTCCCCTTTCGTTATGTTGGGCTTTTTGCCCAGTTGACTTCCATTATAATCACAATTTTTAATTGTAAAGCCATGACAGTATATAATCATGCACTCTTCATTGTTGCTGGTTTTCACTGTAGGAAAGAGGTAAAAGGTTTTTTTTTTTTGCACTGCAACATGATCAGCAGCTAAATGTAAAAAATTGTAGCTCTTTCCAACAGGGAAAACATCAGTAATCTAAAATGCATGATTATATGCTGTCATGGCTTTGCAATCAAAACATGTGATTTTATAATGGAAGTCAATGGGGCAAAAACAGCCACCAACACAACCAAAGGGGAGTCAATTTGGCCAGAGTGTATTGTTGAAATTGTTAAAAATTTCAAAACATTTTCCCAAAATATGTACCAAAATCTGTCAATTTGCTGAAACACAGAGAAAGTTGTGGCCAAATTAAGACTCAAAACCACTCCAGAGTGGATTAAAACATCCCCAACAGCAAATAATGGTAATGTTCTGAAGAAAAAAAGTCTTGGATGACCTGTGGGGGAGTAAATGAGCAGGGAATTTCATTTTTGTCTGAACTATCCCTTTAAGTGTTTTAATGCAGTCAGAGACTGTAAACAGGACAGTATTGAGTGAGTTCTGGCTGGTTTTACACTGGCACCGCTGGCAGACTGTAATGACAGAGCAGAAACGCCACAGAGATCTTGTGGGAACAGAACGTCCGGCACACCCAGACCCGCTCCACTATCCTCACACATCTACAGCAAAGCAGATCCCAGCACTAACCTTTACTTTACTGTGTTTGAGTCCAGTCCAGGATGATAACTGGTTTCAAGGTTTACCGCATTTTGGAAAAGTCAAGGTTTTAAACCTGCTAAAATGTTCTGTTTTACCGTGCCTATGGTATACAGTTAATGTCAAAGTTTTTAGCCCTCCCATTAAAGTTAGTAAAAGTACTAAAAATGTGTAAATCTTGTGAGTCATTTTTTCTGTGTGCATACAGATGCATATGCCTATTTTCTCACAAATGCACTGGATTTTGTTGCAATCTTTTAATATGCACACCTAACCTCGACCCTCACAGTGACATCACCAGCTCCACTGTGTGCATTGTGTCTGACATTGCAAGTCTGAGATATGCAGTCTCCGCTTGCAAATCCAAATCTGCATCCAGATACTATTGGGATTTTCTCACAAATGCATCCAGACAGATTTACTCACAAATGATGGAGGCATATTGTCTAACAAATGCATTCAGGCAAAATTTCTCACAAATGCACTTGGGCCAGGTGGCACGGTGGCTCAGTTGTTAGCACTGTGGCCTCTCAGCAAAAAGGTGGCTGGTTCAAGTCCTGGGTGGCTCAGTTGGCATTTCTGTGGAGTTTGCATGTTCTCCCCATGTTGGTGTGGGTTTCCTCTAGGTGCTCCAGTTTCCCCCCACAGTCCAAACACATGCAATATAGGTGAATTGGGTAAACTAAATTGGGCATAGTGTGTGTGATTGAGTGTGTATGGGTGTTTCCCAATACTGGGTTGTGGCTGGAAGGGCATCCGCTGCATAAAACAAATTCCAGTATAGTTGGCGGTTCATTCCGCTGTGGCAACCCCTGATATATAAGGGGTATGAACTCTGTTCATAGCTAACACAACCTGTAAATATCAGCATAGTGTTTCTATAACTGCACTTTATAACTTATACCTGTATCCTGCACTTGCTGCTATTGCACTCCTGGTTAGACCTAAACTGCATTTCGTTTCCTTGTACTTGTACATGTGTGATGACAATAAAGTTGAATCTAATCTAATCTAAGCCGAAGGAAAATGAATGAATGAATGAATGCACTGTTTAAAATGCTAATCCAATTAGATTAACAGTAAATAGTTAACTAAGTAAATAAACAGAATTAATGATGGGCTAAACTGCGAAATTCTGCGCGCGCAGATTCAGAATAAGAAATGCTTTGATAAATAAGTCATGTTCCCCTTCCTCTTGGCCAGTTTTACTTTACTCAGCTTTATCTGCTCCCCTCACATCTCGATTAAACAATCCAGTGGTTTCTAATTCATTTAAAATTTGGAAACAGGTTAGAAAACACTTTTAGTGACAAACATGTTCTGTCTAAAGCCCACTGACTAATGGCTTGTTTCCACTGAGTGGTACAGTACGGTACGGTTCGGGTCGGTACGGGTCACCTTTATCAAGCTTGCGTTTCCACTACAAAGGGTACCCTTTTGGTGGTCTGTGTGTACTACAGAGAGTTTCAGTAGACGTCATTCTCGCTCGAATAAATGTCTACAGTAAAGCTGTACAGGTCGTTCACATTATATGAGAAGCTCTTCTAAGAAATCAGATGCTTTAAACATATTAATACTTGTTTATAAATGTTTATTACTAACATTTCTATGAACATGATTTGATTATAACTGCAGATCAATGACAGTGTTACAACCTACTGTAACGTCTGCAAATATATAAAATAAATAAATAAATGCAACATATATGAACACATACAGACCCGTACAGTCTCCGATATGTTACTAATTACAGATAAACGACACACAGCAGACATTAAGTCCTTATTTGAGTTCAAAAACAACACGCAACATATACAGTAGCCCACAGTCAGAGCTAACCTCTCATCTGTGTCTGTAATCTTCACCAGCACATGTAGCCTCTGTTAGAGAGTAATTCCGCCATTCCGAGTTCATAATAGTCCAAAAGGTGATGATAAACATGACAGATTGTTCAGGTTGCTGAAACTATTTGCTCCTGTCGGGAATCCTTGTAATCCTGTCGGGCTTCTCCTTTTTTCCGCGCTTCACTCTCGCGTTTGTCCTTTTTTTTCTGAATGGATCAGATGTCGAAGACGCTTTATTAATCACACACACATTATTATTATCAGCTCAAGAAGTTCGTTATATCAATTCTAGACATGATCGCGGGCTTCCTGGAGAAAGCGAAAAACCGCTTGCACTTTTAGACTTTTAGACGGCCTCGTAAAACAACAACAGGACACGGCAGATTCTTGGCTTTGTGGCTGTTCATCAAAACAACGACAAGGTTTGTTTTGAGCCCGGGTCATCCATGTATCGTTATTATATGCATATAGTTGTCTCGGCTGTGCATTTAAAAACATGGCGGCTCCATTGTTTTGATTTTGACTAGCTCCACGAGATCGTGACGTATCTCTGTAAACCAATCAGCGTTCAGCTGCGCGTGTAGCTCCACCTTTTAGTACCCTTTCTCATCTTTGGTACCCTTTCGAAAGGGTGCCGAAAAAGTGGTACGGATCGGTTCGGTACGCTTTTGACAGTGGAAATGGCCATAAAAGCGTACCGAACCGAACCGATCCGTACCATACCACTCAGTGGAAACGGGCCAAAAGAATAATTTATTTACCCTTTCTCAAACTGACTTTCTTGTACAGGTCTGGTCAAATAAAGGGATACACTCCTTAAAGATCTTTACATTTGATAATTGTTTTTCAACATTTCAACAATTACAGCAGGCATTTGATCTGCCAAATACCCATTTTTTTAAATATCTACAAGCTCGTAGTTTTGGCCAAAATAATTTTATATAATTTCCTATTGAACCACCAACCTCTCTAGTAGAAACTTTGTTTGTCAATTATATATAATAAATACAGTAATCTCTGTTAGAATGTGATGTTTCATTAGAGCATCTCAAAATGGCATGGGAAGAGGATCTCGGAGCAGAAATTGGAGGGAGCACAAGAACAAGTTTATTCTAGTTCTGTGTGTATCAGGCATGGTTTATGTAATGTAACGTGTATTTATATAGCGCATTTATTGTGTATGGCCATACACCTAAAGTGCTTCACAATCATGAGGGGGGTCTCTCCACACCACCACCAGTGTGCAGCATCCAGGGCAGCCACAGGACAACGGCGCCAGTACGCTCACCACATACCAACTATTGGTGGAGTGGAGAGACAGTGATAGAGCCAATTCGATGGATGGGGATGATTAGGAGGCCATGATGGGTAAGGGCTGATTGAGGGACTTTGGCCAGGACACCAGGGTTACACCCCTACTCTTTACTAGAAGTGCCATGGGATTTTTAATGACCACAGAAAGTCAGGACCTCAGTTTAACGTCTTATCCGAAAGACGGCACCCACTGACAGTGTAGTGTCCCTTTCATTTTTACTGGGGCATTAGGACTCACACAGACCACAGGTTGAGCGCCCCCTATTGGCCTCTCTAACACCACTTCCAACAGCAACCTAGCTTTCCCATGTGGTCTCCCATCCAGGTACTGACCAGGCTCAGCCCTGCTTAGCTTCAGTGAGTAACCGGTCTTGGGCTGCAGGGTGATATGGCTGTTTTGTATACAATTTAATACAATTTAAGATTCTGCACCGACTCCACTTGTCTAAATTAAAGCTCTCTAAGATGTTCCCTTCCGTAGACCCACTGTGTGATAGATGCAATGTCTTGCCTGTAATTTGAGAAGCTGAGGCTTTCCCTAAAAAATAAAGCAAAGAATTTTCATTTAATATGTAATCTATTTATTGAGTACATTAGCAAGAGAGCAGTGATTGAATCCTAGTAGAAACACCTCAAATCTCCCCCTATTTAGTTATTTTATTTATTTTATTTTATTTTTCTTCTTTCATTTTTTTTGCCCCTTCCCCACACTTTTCTCTGTTTTTTTTTTTTTTTAGTTCTCTTACACATATACAGGGAGTGCAGAATAATTAGGCAAAGTGTATTTTTGAGGATTATTTTATTATTGAACAACTATGTTCTGAATGAACCCAAAAAACTCAATATCAAAGCTGAATATTTTTGGAAGTAGTTTTTAGTTTGTTTTTAGTTTGAGCTATTTGAGGAGGATATCTGTGTGTGCAGGTGACTATTACTGTGCATAATTATTAGGCAACTTAACAAAAACAAATATATACCCATTTTAATGATTTATTTTCACCAGTGAAACCAATATAACATCTCAACATTCACAAATATACATTTCTGACATTCAAAAACAAAACAAAAACAAATCAGTGACCAATATAGCCACCTTTCTTTGCAAGGACACTCAAAAGCCTGCCATCCATGGATTCTGTCAGTGTTTTAATCTGTTCACCATCAACATTGCGTGCAGCAGCAACCACAGCCTCCCAGACACTGTTCAGAGAGGTGTACTGTTTACCTCCTTGTAAATCTCACATTTGATGATGAACCACAGGTTCTCTATGGGGTTCAGATCAGGTGAACAAGGAGGCCATGTCATTAGTTTTTCTTCTTTTAGACCCTTTCTAGCCAGCCACGGTGTGGAGTACTTGGACGCGTGTGATGGAGCATTGTCCTGCATGAAAATCATGTTTTTCTTGAAGGATGCAGACTTTTTCCTGTACCACAGCTTGAAGAAGGTGTCTTCCAGAAACTGGCAGGAGGACTGGGAGTTGAGCTTGACTCCATCCTCAACCCGAAAAGGCCCCACAAGCTCGTCTTTGATGATACCAGCCCAAACCAAGTACTCCACCTTGCTGGTGTCTGAGTCGGACTGGAGCTCTCTGCCCTTTACCAATCCAGCCACAGGCCCATCCATCTGGCCCATCAAGACTCTCTCATTTCATCAGTCCATAAAACCTTAGAAAAATCAGTCTTGAGATATTTCTTGGCTCAGTCTTGACGTTTCAGCTTGTGTGTCTTGTTCAGTGGTGGTCGTTTTTCAGCCTTTCTTACCTTGGCCATGTCTCTGAGTATTGCACACCTTGTGCTTTTGGGCACTCCAGTGATGTTGCAGCTCTGAAATATGGCAAAACTGGTGGCAAGTGGCATCTTGGCAGCTGCACGCTTGACTTTTCTCAGTTCATGGGCAGTTATTTTGCTCCTTGGTTTTTCCACACACTTCTTGCGACCCTGTTGACTATTTTGAATGAAACGCTTGATTGTTCGATGATCACGCTTCAGAAGCTTGGCAATTTTAATTTTGACCCGTTTTGCCAAAGGAAAGGAAGTTGCCTAATAATTATGCACACCTGATATAGGGTGTTGATGTCATTAGACCACACCCCTTCTCATTACAGAGATGCACATCACCTAATATGCTTAATTGGTAGTAGGCTTTCGAGCCTATATAGCTTGGAGTAAGACAACATGCATAAAGAGGATGATGTGGTCAAAATACTCATTTGCCTAATAATTCTGCACTCCCTGTAATAGTAACATGATGTTACAACTTTGTTTAAAAGGAAAAAAGTATGCATATGCAAAAGTTATCATTTGTACTGATTTAAAAATACAATAAAGAGAATGTTAAAAAAAAGAAGAAAAGAAATGCTTTGATTAAATTCATATTGAATTCATGGCAATTTTTCCAAACTGTGGCTGAAAACTGAAATACTGTTAAAAACAAAACAGACCAAAACAGTAAAGCACTGTGAATATTAGAGGAAACACATGTAAACCAAAATACAGTCTCATCTATCAGAGTAGAAGACATATTGATCTCTTCCATCCATGCTGGCAAACAACACAGACCGGCCACCTTTTTTTAAAAATAAGGTTTGCAGACTAATTGAAGATTTGTGTGAAGGAGTGTCAAACCAGTGCTTCAGTGATTTCATACTAATCTTGATAGTTTCTAATAGTTAGGAATAGATGCTTTCTGTTTGGTGACCATAGCTAAAACAATAAAGTTTGCACTGCTCGAATAACATCTGTGTTAACTGGTTTGCAAAGTGGTGGGGAAAAATGTGTCAACCCATTGAGAAGGGGTTTACACATTTGCAGGACACGTCTTCTGCACTGCTGGGATAGTGATGGTAAAAATGGAGTGGATCCTAGTTTCTTTAACCAGGTCAAAGCAAACAAGAAAAACTGTAGTGAATAAAACACAAGGGTGCGCCAATAATATTGTAAATAATGTTTAATTTCCTACACAGAGCACTTTTTTTCTTCTTCAGCAGATCATTCTAATGCCTCCTGTTTAATAAAGCCAAAAAGAAAATGAATGAATGAATGAATGTTTTTTTTTTTATTCAGATGAAAGCTCATTTATTTATTTTTTGCTAGAATAAAAGCAGTTTTAATTTGTTTAATAACAGTTTTAAGGTCAATATTATTAGAAATATTTATTTTCTATTATCTACAGAACAAACTGTTGTTATCCAGTAACTTACATAATCATACTCACTTCCCTAGTAAACATAATAGCCTAGTTAAACCTTTAAATGTCACTTTAAGCTGAATACTAGTATCTTGACAAATATCCAGTCAAATATTATGTGCTGTCATGATGGCAAAGAAAATATAAATCAGTTATTAGGGATTAGTTATTAAAAATCTGCTCTCCCTTAAGCAACACTTGGGAAATATTCTTTAGAGAATTAAAATGTCAACTGCATGTTTGTTTCAGTGCTGTGTCTGCATTGATGGAAATGATTCTCAGGCAATTCTCAGGAGATCGGCTCCAACATCTGTTTTTTTGTGTGTGTGTGTGTGTGAAGATAGTGAATTCCCGTAATCTCAGGTGAGTTTAGTATGTCTGCAATTTCCCTGAAGCTCCAGAACTGCTGGTATGTGTTCACTTGTCTGTGTCGGGATGGTCAAAACGTGGGCAAGTGTTTGTTATGTTTGGTTTGTGCTGGAGGTTTTGGTGTCTTTCTGGGACGGTGGACATGCATAGCAGAACTCGACCCGCCCGTAACCACACACTGACCATCAGAGTCCTCTTTTCTCTTTCCCAGATGATCGCACTGCACAGTGAATGACATGCATAAATAACAGTGCAATGCTGAATGAAGCACACACATTCAAATTTCACCCTAAAATCTTTAAATATGTAATATGAAATATAATAAAATAAAATATGTACACTCACCGGCCACTTTATTAGGTACACCTGTCTAACTGCTCGTTAACACAAATTTCTAATCAGCCAATCACATGGCAGCAACTCAATGCATGTAGGCATGTAGACATGGTCAAGGCGATCTGCTGCAGTTCAAAGCGAGCATCAGAATGGGGAAGAAAGGGGATTTAAGTGACTTTGAATGTGGCATGGTTAATAGTGCCAGTAGGGCTGCTCTGAGTATTTCAGAAACTGCTGATCTACTGGGATTTTCACGCACAACCATCTCTAGGGTTTACAGAGAATGGTCAGAAATAAAGGAAATATCCAGTGAGCGGCAGTTCTGTGGGCGCAAATGCCTTGTTGATGCCTGAGGTCAGAGGAGAATGGCCAGCCTGGTTCCAGCTGATAGGAAGGCAACAGTAACTCAAATAAGCACTCGTTACAACCGAGGTCTGCAGAAGAGCATCTCAGAACACACAACACGTCCAACCTTGAGGCAGATGGGCTACAGCAGCAGAAGATCAGACCGGGTGCCACTCCTGTCAGCTAAGAACAGGAAACTGAGGCTACAATTCACACAGGCTCACCAAAACTGGACAATAGAAGATTGGAGAAACGTTGCCTGGACTGATGAGTCTTCATTTCTGCTGCCACATTCGGATGGTCGGGTCAGAATTTGGCATCAACAACATGAAAGCATGGATCCATCCTGCCTTGTATCAGCGGTTCAGGCTGGTGCTGGTGGTGTAATGGTGTGGGGGATATTTTCTTGGCACACTTTGGGTTCATTAGTACCAATTGAGCATCGTGTCAACGCCACAGCCTACCTGAGTAATGTTGCTGACCATGTCCATCCCTTTATGACCACAGTGTCTCCATCTTCTGATGGCTACTTCCAGCAGGATAACGCACCATGTCATAAAGTGCCAATCATCTCAGACTGGTTTCTTGAAAATGACGAGTTCACTGTACTCAAATGGCCTCCACAGTCCCCAGATCTCAATCCAATAGAGCACCTTTGGGATGTGGTGGAAAGGGAGATTGGCATCATGGATGTGCAGCCGACAAATCTGCAGCAACTGCGTGATGCTGTCATGTCAATATGGAGCAAAATCTCTGAGGAATATTTCCAGTACCTTGTTGAATCTCTGCCATGAAGGATTAAGGCAGTTCTGAAGGCAAAAGGGGGTCCAACCCGGTACTAGTAAGGTGTCCCTAATAAAGGGGCCAGTGAGTGTACAATTTCTTAAAAATATACTACTATATACACTCTAAAAAGGCTTGGTTGTTTTAACCCAATGTTGGGTTTGCCCATATTTGACCCAACATTTATAAAGTAGTTTTCATTTCTGTACTGCAAAGAAAATCTGAAAACAAATAAATTCATTTTTCTACTATATTATTAATTCCCTTTATTCATCTGAGGTCGCCACAGTGGAATGAACTGCCAACTTATCCAGTATATGATTTACACAACGGATGCCCTTCCAGCTGCAACCCACCACTGGGAAACACCCATACACATCCATTCACTACGGCCAATTTAGTTAATCAATTCCCCTATAGCGCATGTGTTTGGACTGTGGGGGAAACCAGAGCACCAGGAGGAAACCCACGCCAACACAGGGAGAACATGCAAACTCCACACAGAAATGCCAACTGACCCAGCCGGGATTAGAACCAGCGACCTTCTTGCTGTGAGGCCACAGTACTAACCACTGAGCTACCGTGTCACCCAAAAATAGATCATATAAAAATAAACGTCATTTAAAACACCAGCTATACTCGTATAATCTATGATCAATAGCACTGCAATGAGATTCACATATTTGGCAACCCGCTTTGGGTCTCATGAACAGCAGCCTCTCGTCTCGTCTCCTCAAACTCAATCTGAATTAAATTAATCTGCATGAAAAGCTTCAATCTCTTCTTGAAGGGTCAGTAATGCCGAACTCTTGTGCCAAGGCCAGCAGAGGCCTGCGTGACAGTGATACACACGTCTAAATA
>CAIGQZ010001492.1:30798775-30814845 GCA_903798205.1 Danio tinwini | reverse complement strand
TGTGGTTATTTTTGAGAGAATGTGTGGTTATATTTAAGAGATTTTGTGGTTGTTTTTGAGAGAACATGTAGTTGCTTTTGAGGGTATGTGTGATTGTTTTTGAGGGAACGTGTGGTTGTTTTTGAGATACTGTGTATTTGTTTTTTAGGGAAGCCTGTGGTTGTTTTTGAGGTAACGAGTGGTTGTTTTAGAGGGAACTTGTGGTTGTTTTTGAGAGATTGTGTATTTGTTTTGTAAGGAAGCCTGTGGTTGTTTTTGAGGGAACGTGTAGTCCTCGTCTTCACAGTAAACATTTTCCCCATGAGTTTGTGCTTTGAAAGAGCGGATCAGGCTGAGCAGGAGCTGTAGCTTTTCTGTATCTTGTCAGGACGGCATTACGCAACCGGTTTAAGAGGGCAGGTCAGGTGCCACTGAGATTTAAGGTCTCGTTTTCTCATCACCAGCACCTTACCGTACATGTGAGCTCCTGGGAAGGTCACAGGGCAAAGCGTGCAGTGGCTTTAGGTGAGGATTTTGTTGTGGTCTAATCTTCTGGATCTTCAGGGACTTCACTGCTAAAACGCCAAAGAGCAACAGGCCTTTTCTAAACCACCTGTCAAGTCTGAGTTTGGGAAGAGAGAACTTGATGGTTCCCACCCTGCATGCATGAAAGGCCATGGCGCTCCCAGTGGGAGCAATGAGAAAATATTTCCCCGGGAAAAGTCCCGTTTCCAGTAAAAAAAAAAAAAAAAACACCCGACTGGTGCCACACAAACAAACGCTCTCCTTTACTAACTACACTGTAAAACATGCTGGGTTCCACACAATCCATTTGTGTTGGGACAACATGAAGGAATTAAGTTAACTTATTCTACTTCTGTAGTTTTGTTTACCAAACAAGTATTATTTGTTAAGTTTTCAAGTTCTCAAAATCATTCTGTAGAAATATTTGATCTATTATTATCTATTACTATAAATCTATTGTCTATCATCTAATCTATAACCTATCATTTTTTTGTGCATTCATTCATTCATTTTCCTTTAGTTTAGTCCCTTATATCAGGTGTCGCCACAGTGGAATGAACCGCCAACTTTTCCAGCATATGTTTTAAACAGCAGATGCCCTTTCAGCTGCAACCCAGTACTGGGAAAACACCCATACACACTCATTCACATACACTAATACACTACAGCCAATTTACTTAATCAATTCCCCTATAGCGCATGTGTTTGGACTGTGGGGGAAACCGGAGCACCCGGAGGAAACCCACACCAACACGAGGAGAGCATGCAAACTCCATACAGAAATGCCAACTGGCCCAGCTGGGACTCGAACCAGCAACCTTCTTGCTGTGAAGCCACAGTGCTAACCACTGAGCCACAGTGCTAAGGGCTAATGTTGTGCAGAAATAGCAAATTAAAAAAGTGCACAGATTCTGTCAGGCCCATTAGTAATTAATTACTATGTTTAAAGTAATTCTCCAAGCACTGGTTAACATGAGGAATAGCAGTACAGATGCTGAAAGAGGCATTTCGAGGAGCTGAAGGATCTCTTCATCTGTGTGTGTTTGAGCCGGTTATTGTTTCGCAACTCGCTTCACTTACACACAATAATCTGTGAATGCATGGGGTTGATTTGGGTTGGGCTAAAAGTAATGTTATGGGCTAAAAGTAATGTTATGGATATTTATATAACTGTTTTATTCTGTACACTATAAAAAATTCTGGTTGCCTTAAGTTTTTAAGCTGAATCAAATTAACCTTATGAGTCTATTGAACTCAAATTATATCAAACTGATTAAAAGCAGCTTGTGTAACTTATAAAATTAAGTTAGAACACGATTAACTTAGTTTAATAAGTTACAATCAACTAAAAACATATGCTGTCAGGACTAATTGATCGTATCGTTTTTTACAGCGTAAGATTATACTCTATGTTTCACGTCATGTACTTACTGTTGTTCAAGTATCTGCTTATTGAGGGAAAAAAACATATTATTATTATGGTAACACTTTATAATAAGTTTGTAATAGTTAATGTTAGTTTTACTAACATGTACAAACAATGAGCAACACATTTATTACAGTATTTGCTCAAAATAAATTCATTCATTGTTAGTTCAGGTTACCTCACAGTGCATTAATTAATGTTAACAAGCATGAATTTAGATGTTAGTAATGCATTAGTTAATGTTAAACTATGATTACTAAATGCTGTTCATAATTAGTATACATAGACTCTGGCCACTTTATTAGGTACACCTTACAAGTACTGGGTTGGACCCCCTTTTGCCTTCAGAACTGCATTAATCCTTCATGGCAGAGATTCAACAAGCTACTGGGAATATTCCTGAGGTTTTGCTCCATATTGACATGATAGCATCACGCAGTTGCTGCAGATTTGTCGGCTGCACATCCATGATGCCAATCTCCCGTTCCACCACATCCCAAAGGTGCTCTACTGGATTGAGATCTGGGGACTGTGGAGGCCATTTGAGTACAGTGAACTCATTGTCATGTTCAAGAAACCAGTCTGAGATGATTGGTGCTTTATGACATGGTGCGTTATGCTGCTGGAAGTAGCCATCAGAAGATGGAGACACTGTGGTCATAAAGGGATGGACATGGTCAGCAACAATACTCAGGTAGGCTGTGGTATTGACACGATGCTCAATTGGTACTAATGAGCCCAAAGTGTGCCAAGAAAATATCCCCCACACCATTACCCCACCACCACCAGCCTGAACCGCTGATACAAGGCAGGATGGATCCATGCTTTCATGTTGTTGATGCCAAATTCTGACCCGACCATCCGAATGTGGCAGCAGAAATGGAGACTCATCAGACCAGGCAACGTTTCTCCAATCTTCTATTGTCCAGTTTTGGTGAGCCTGTGTGAATTGTAGCCTCAATTTCCTGTTCTTAGCTGACAGGAGTGGCACCTGGTGAAAATCTCAGCAGATCAGCAGTTTCTGAAAAACTCAGACCAGCCCGTCTGGCACCAACAACCATGCCATGTTCAAAGTCACTTAAATCTCCTTTCTTCCTCATTCTGATGCTCAGTTTGAACTGCAGCAGATTGTCTTGACCACGTCTACATGCCTACATGCATTACATTGCTGCCATGTGATTGGCTGATTAGAAATTTGCATTAACGAGCAGTTTGAAAGGTGTACCTAATAAAGTGGCCGGTGAGTTTATATTAACATATGAAACCTTATTGTAAAGTGTTACCATTATTATTATACTTTGCCTGTTCATTCTGCTGGAACATCAATCTACAGCCCATTCACACAGTTAACACATGCATTACAAGCAGAACCCTCGGGGTCAGATTTAGCTGTGTGTTTATGAGAAGAAGAAAAAAACGGCACGAGAGTGTCCACGAGGCAAATCTCATCCAGTTAGAGAACCGGGATAATCCCATTTCCTCGATTAGTGTAATCTGTAAAACGCTCCGTTTAATCCTGAAAACGTTACAACCCCAAAACCATTGCACGTTTTCCAGACCTCACACACACACCTTCTGATTTCCTCCCTATCGAGAATGGGTCGACACGAGGAAGGAAAACGTTAATTATTTCCAAAGGTCACGCTGTTAATGACTGCATGGCCGGCTAATGAGATTGAGCAAATCTGTGTGCGTTTGGAGCTTGACCTCTTAAGTTTTTGGGTCTGCGCTGGAAGGCATTGAGGTGACAGTTTTCCCCTCCTCCAGTTTCACCACACAGAAACATGCCTGCAGCGTTTGGCACGTCCGTAATATGATTTCAGACCGAACGAACAAAACAAAATCAACCTACTTTTATTTTCTGGCTCTGTGTCAGGCACATTGGCCTCAAACGGTTTTCTAATTGAGATAATTTGTCTTCATGTAGTTGCACGCCGATGCGTTCTTTAGTTTTTGTTTGCATGCGCAGTTCACTCTCAGTTTGATACAATATTTCAGTAACACTTTAGTTCAATTCTCACTATTAACTAGTGGATGTGTATTGTTAAGATTTTAACTGTTTATTGGTAATTATAAAGCATATATACTGCTTGATCTTATCCTATATCTCTGATCCAAACCCACTTACTGTCTTAATAACTAATAAAATGTAGCAAATTAGGGTTATCAGGGCAAATATATACCTTTTTTTGCATTTCTGCCCAAGTTTTCCTTATTAGATTGAAGTGTTTACCTTGCACACATACAATGGAGGAATTGAAATTGAAAATAAATAAGTGTAATTGTGTTGAAAACTTTTAAACTACAAAATTTGATTGTAGCTTCTCATAAATAACATTATATGCATTTGAATATTGCAATAAACAAACTAACATTTTTTAAATATATAGAAATAAATAAATATATATAAAAAAACAGCATTACTTATTTTACATCAATGGCTTTATTTTGTTTTATTTATTAATTTATTTAAATTTATATTTATTTAATTTATTAAATAAAATAAAATTTAATTTAATTTAATTCAATACAATTCAATTCAGTTAATTTAATTTTATTTTATTTTATTTTATTTTATTTTATTAATTTTATTTATTAATTTATTTACTATTCTGCTTAGTCCCTTTATTCATCAGGGGTCGTCACAGTAGAATGAACCGCCAACTTTTCTAGCATATGTTTTACACAGCGGATGCCTTTCCAGCTGCAACCCATCACTGGGAAACACCCATACTCCTATTCACACTTATACACTATGGCCAATTTAGTTAATCAATTCCCCTATAGCGCATGTGTTTGGACTGTGAGGGAAACCGGAGCACCAGGAGGAAACCCACGCCAACACTGGGAGAACATGCAAACTCCACTCAGAAATGCCAACTGACCCAGCTCAAACCAGCAACCTTCTTGCTGTGAGACGATTGTGCTACTCACTGCAACACCGTGACGTCCTAAATTTCATTTTATTTACTTTATTTATTTTATTTAATCTATTATTTTATTTTATTTTATTTTACTTTATTAATTTTCCTTCAGTTTAGTGGAATAAACCGGAATAAACTGCCAGCTATTTCAGCATATGTTTTACATAGCGGATGCCCTTCCAGCTGCAACCCATCACTGGGAAACACTCATACACTCACATTCACACACATACACTGCGGACAATTTCCCTATACCGCATGTGTTTAGACTCAAACCAGTGACCTTCTTGCTGTGAGGTGACAGTGCTAACCACTGAGCCACCGTGTTGCTCATTGAATTCAATTGAATTATTTACTAGAATTATTTACATGTTAGGTAATATTTGAAAAAGTATTAATTTGAATGACTTTGCCTTCAACTCTTTGTCATATTGATATTATTAGATGTGTGTCTTTATATATATATTTGTGCATATAAATATTATTTAAAATTATTTATTTCCTTAATCCCCCCTGAAGCAAATCAATGGCACACTTTGCATATTATGAATATTTATATTATTTAAATAAAGTGAATATTGAATAAATATAATACAATTTAAATTAATTTAAATCAAAAAATGTATTTAAAAGAATATGGAAATATTAATTCATTTTTATGAATATGAATTTGATTTAAAATGATAATATAAATAAATTAGTGGCGCGCACAGTTCATTTTTGCAGGAAGTTCACAGAATATTATGAATATTTGTATTATTTACATAAAAATGAATGTTAAATAAATGTAAATAAAATTTAAATTAATATAAATTCAATTAGTATAAATTGAAATGAGTATTGAATTTTTTTATTATTGAAAGGAATGTAATTAAAATGTATATAAAATAAGCATTCATGTATTTATCAAAATTAAAATAATTTAAAATTATTTTTAAAATGATGCACGCAGTTTAAAAGCATTTATTTATTTAATTTTTTCCCTCAAGACAAATCATAATAAATAATAAATAAAAATGAATAAACATGAAATGAATATAAATTAAAATATAAATTGAATATTTATATAATTTAAATAAAACGAATGTTGAATAAATATAAATAAAAACTGAATTGACTTTAAATTAAATTAATATAAATTGAAATGAATATTGAAATACTGAAATAAAATGAATTTAAAATGAATATTTATATTATTTATGAATATGAAAACAAATTAAAATGATTAATAAAAACTATGCACGTTATTAATCATGTTTTTCCCCTCACGACAAATCAGTGGCGCACTTGAAATAAATATAATAAATGAATATAAATTTAAATTAATATTAATTTTTTATATTGAAATAAAATTAATATAAAATGAATATTTATATTTATGAATATGAATAATATTTAAAATTATAAATAAAAGATGCATATAATTTAAAAGCATTTGTTTTTTGTTCCCTTGCTTCCAATTCATGAATATTTATATCAATTCATGAATATTTATTCATTAATTTTCCTTCGGCTTAGTCCTTTATTTATCAGTAGTTGCCACAGTGGAATGAACACCAACTATTTTAGCATATGTTTTACGCAGCAGATGCCCTTCCAGCTGCAACCCAGTACTGGGAAATACCCATACACACTCACTCACACACACACACACACACACACACACACACACACACACACACACACTTATACACTTATACACTACAGCCAATTTAGTTAATCAGTTCCCCTATAGCACATGTGTTTGGACTGTGGGGGAAACCGGAGCACCAGGAGGAAACCCACGCCAACACGGGGAGAACATGCAAACTCCACACAGAAACGGCAACTGACCCAGCCGGGACTCAAGCCAGCGACCTTCTTGCTGTGAGGCGACAGTGCTAACCACTGAGCCAATTTATTTATTATTTAATATAATTTAAAGACATTTATTTATTTTTCCCCTCAAGACAAATCAGTGGCGCACTCAGTTCATCCCTGCAGGAATTTGAGGGAAAGAGAGCCGTCTTTGTTTTGCATTCCTTTACCCCTCCTCTTCCACAAACGGGTTAACATGAGTTTACAGCTCCGCTTAGTAACAGCGTGTTGCATTTAGCGCTTTTGCCCCGAGACTCGCGGTTATTTATAAGACTTTTGCATTCTTCACCCCTTTTTCCGTCCTCAGCGAGCAGCTGAAGTTCTCATAGCGCTGGAAACGAGGAGCAGACGCCCAGCTTGTGTGCCAGACCTCCTCCTCATTCCAGCCCTTTGTGTTTTTATGTGGTCCTTCCCCATTAAACGCCTGAAAACCGGTAGTTTCCTAAAAATAGAAAGCAGCACAGCTAAAAATAGCTCCGGCCCGGCAGTCGTGCCAAGGAAAATGGAGAAGAATAGACACGAGTGCTGGAGAGGGAGAGAGAGAGAGGATAAGCAAGCTTATTTTTCCCTTTATTTGATTTTATTTCAGAGCAAAAACGGACCATAGATGACTATTATATTACCATCACACATGAAAAATACTATAGTAATTTAGAGTAAATAGCAGTGGTGTAAAGTAGGGCTGCACAATACACTACCTGACAAAGGTCTTGTTGCCCATTCAAGTTTTAGGAACAGCAAATAATAACTTGACTTCTAGTTGATCATTTGTTATCAGAAGTGGCTTATATAAAAGGCAAAGGCCTTTCATAAAAGGCTGAAGTATGAGGAGCTCTATCCTGCTGGAGAATTGTCCCTCTCCTGTGGTTTGTAATGTAATGGGCAGCACAAATGTCTTGATACCTCAGGCTGTTGATGTTGATCATCCACTCTGCAGATCTCTCACACGCCCCCATACTGAGTGTAACCCCAAACCATGATTTCTCCTTCACCAAACTTGACTGATTTCTGTGAGAATCTTGGATTCATGCAAGTTCCAGGTCTTCTGCAGTATTTGTGATGATTGGGATGCAGCTCAACAGATGATCCATCAGAGAAATCCACCTTCTGACACTTTTCCAAATGATCAACTAGAAGTCAAGTTATTATTTGTAACACTTGGACTGACGCCAGGAAAAATACTATAGCACTTAATAGTAAATAGCAGTGGTGTAAAGAAGCAAATTTAAAATACTCAAATTATCGTAATTGAGTAGTTTCTCCTCAGGAATTGTACTTTACTAAGAAGTTTATTGATCAAAAGTGCCCTATGAGGTACCTCAAGGCTCAGTTCATGGTCCCTTGCTTTTTACATTATATATGCTACTGTGGGTGGCTTAGTGGTTAGCACTGTGGCCTCACAGCAAAAAGGTTACTGGTTCAAGTCCTAGCTGGGTCAGTTGGTGTTTCTGTGTGGAGTTTGCATGTTCACCTCGTGTTGGCGTGGTTTTCCTCCGGGTGCTTCGGTTTCCCCCCCAGTCCAAACACATGTGCTATAGGGGAATTGATTAAGTAAATTGGCTGAGTGTGTGTGTGTGATCGAGTGTGTATTGGTGTTTTCCAGTACTGGGTTGCAGCCGGACGGGCATCCTCTGCTTAAAACGTATGCTGGATTAGTTGGCAGTTCATTCAGCTGTGGTGACCCCTGATAAATAAGCAGATAGGAAAAGGAATGAATGTTTTTTCAGTACTCTCTCCTCCACTGTGTATTTGAACCAAACTTGGTTTGAATACTGTTGTGGTGATGGTAACACAACAACTATAGTAATATAAACAAATGACCCAATACTGTAGTTTTTCACAACTATAGGCTATATTATACCAGTTTACTATAGTAAAAACTAAAGTTTATCAGTTTACTATAGTCATGACGCGGTGACGCAGTGGGTAGCACAATCGCCTCACAGCAAGAAGGTTGCTGGTTTGAGCCTCGGCTGGGTCAGTTGGCGTTTCTGTGTGGAGTTTGCATGTTCTCCCCATGTTGTCGTGGGTTTCCTCCGGGTGCTCTGGTTTCCCCCACAAGTCCAACGATGTGGTACAGGTGAATTGGTATGCTAAAAATTGTCCAAATGAGAGTGTATGTTTCCCAGTGATGGGTTGCAGCTGGAAGGGCATCCGCTGCGTAAATGAAATTGTAAAGTCATACAGTGTGAAACCCCCTGTCGCCAATCCATCTTGCAAAAGTGTAAACAAAGCAGCGACGAAACGCTAGCCCAGATAGTCATGCAGTGGGAAAACATCTGTGACACGACTACTTTGAAAATCATGCAGTCTCGGCATAAACCGAAAATAAAATGAATGAATGAGTTTACTGTAGTTAACACTGCTGTATGCTGGAGCATTCATTAGCAGAGTTTAAAATTCTATACAGGCTAATACACTTCACTATAGTATCTTTTCAGAGCCTTTTTTAATATTACGTGACCTACGGTGGCTTGTTTCTCTGCACTTCTCAGTCTGTTTCTGTGGCCTGGTATCTGCCATCTGTTTTGCTATGTAAACTTGAAAACACGGTGTGAAATTCGAGCGAGCGCTGACCTCAGCCCACATTTGGGTCATTGTTCTGATCCGCTCATGCTTGGAGTCTGAAACGCAGTATTTACTGCCCTGTTTTCTTCATCCTCGATTGAGCGACATCAGAGGGCGGTTTTACATTCCACCATTAATCGGAACCTTGCTGCTGCGTGAGTCAGGTTTTCCAGAACCTGAAGGAGAACCAGCAAAAACACAAAGCAGCTCACTTTTGCTTCTTTCTCACTTTACACCTGATACTAAAGGGACGGTTCCCCAAAAAATTTACATTTTGTCATCGATGGCTATGTTTCCATGCAAAGATGATAATTAAATTTATGCACAAAACTAGAATATTTCCATCCAATTAGTCAAAATGGTAAACTTTCTGATAAACTGGAGCAAATGTAGTTTGATGTGTTGGGATTTGCCACTGTGGTGTTTTTTCTTTACTGATATAACTGCATATACACTAACCGGCCACTTTATTAGGTACACCTTACTAGTACCGTGTTGGACCCCCTTTTGCCTTCAGAACTGCATTAATGCTTCATGACAGATTCAACAAGCTATTCCTCAGAGATTTTGCTCCATATTGACATGATAGCATCACGCAGTTGCTGCAGATTTATCAGCTGCACATCCATGATGCCAATCTCCCGTTTCACCACATCCCAAAAGTGCTCTATTGAATTGAGATCTGGTGACTTTGGAGGCCATTTGAGTATAGTAAACTCATTGTCATGTTCAAGAAACCAGTCTGAGATGTTTGGCGCTTTATAACATGGTGCGTTATCCTGCTGGAAGTAGCCATCACAAGTTGGAGACACTGTGGTCATAAAGGGATGGACATGGTCAGCAACAATACTCAGGCAGGCTGTGGCATTGACATGATACTCAACTGGTACTAATGGACCCAAAGTGTGCCAAGAAAATATCCCCCTTGGCCCACACCATTACACCACCACCACCGGTAGCCTGAACCATTAATACAAGGCAGGATGGATCCATGCTTTCATGTTGTTGATGCCAAATTCTGACCCGACCATCCGAATGCGGCAGCAGAAATGGAGACTCATCAGACCAGGCAACGTTTCTCCAATCGTCTATTGTCAAGTTTTGGTGAGCCTGTGTGAATTGTAGCCTCAGTTTCCTGTTCTTAGCTGACAGGAGTGGCCCCCGGTGTGGTCTTCTGCTGCTGTAGCCCATCTGCTTCAAGGTTGGACGTGTTGTGTGTTCAGAGATGCTCTTCTGCAGACCTTGAGTGGTTATTTGAGTTACTGTTGCCTTTCTATCAAAAACAGTTCTACAGACCACTAATTTAGCTCTGTTTGCGACCATTTTCCTAGTATTATCCACTTTTGTTTAGATTGTCGAAATCACATTAATTCCATCGTGTATAAGCCTCAGACTGCTAGCTGTTAACAATGAGACCCAATATGCTGTGGTTGATAAAAGAGAAGCTGTTAATTGACGGCTAGCGAGGAATGCAGTATTTCTCTTGATTGTATATGGCGTGTTATGTGTTGAATACACTTTAGTTTGGTGATGGAAGATGATTGAGGCCCACAAGAGCCCATTATTGAGCCACAGTGAGCGTCTTTGTGTTCAGATGAGCTTGATCAGTCATAATATAACATGAATGACCATTCTGTCCTCTATAGAATGGAAAAACAAAGACTGTGTTGGATCATCACATGACGGTGAACGTAAAGTGATGGCATGCTTGTGTGATTATTTACAGCTGAGGGAATGCATTAAAATTCATGCACTGCAGGTCAAAAGTTTGCAAGCAGTCTCTAATGCTGCATTTATTTGATTAAAAATACTGTAAATTCATGAATACTATTGTGTAATATTGCAATTTAAAAGAGCAGCTTTTTTTGTGTGGGAATATATTGTAAAATTGTGTTTATTTCTATAATACAAATGTGCATTTTTAGCATCATTATTGTAGACTTCACTATCACATGATACTTCAGAAATCATCCTGATATGTTGACTTAAGCTAAATTTAAAGTTATTGTACAGTAATTTGTGAAAAAATAATTTTCGAGACTCTTTTATAAACAAAACAATTTATTTCAGATTTCAGTTTTTACTGTTGCTTTTGATCAATTTAGTGCATCCTTGTGGTTGCTTTATTAATGATAATATTATGTGCTGTCAAAGAAATCAGTGATTAGAAATGTGTTATTAAAACCATTATGTTTAGAAATGTGTTGAAAAAAAATCTGCTCTACATTAAACAGAAATTGGGGGAAAAATATACAGGAGGGCTCATAATTCTGACTTTCTTAATTATTCCACAATTTTGCCCAGTACTTCTCGTCCTCTTCAGCACTCTTTCCTCACGTCAGCTGTGAAACACAGAGTTCTGGAGGTGTTGTTTTCCGAAGTCACCCAAGAGCAGCAGAAAAGCACAGGACGTTCACTCTTTTCTGGGGTTTGGGACACTCTTCCGCTTCCTTGCGGTCGGATTGGATCTCCAGCGGGCCGTTTTTTTTGCTGTAATTGCGCTCTCGGGTGCGTTTAATACCAAACACACAGCGCTCAACCCGTGGCAGTAAAAGAGAGCGCCTTTGATTCCTTATTACAGGGTTCTAAGAGCATCAAAGGATGAAAATTACCCAGAATTCCCAGTGTGGTGTTTTGGGAGCATTGGCCAGCTGCTGTGGTCAGAGCAGCTGCTGGAAAGAGGGCCAGAAAGTGCGACCTGCCGCAGAAACGGGCTGTCCCGCCGTACGCCTTTAACCCTGCTCATTTATACGGCTGCTTTCCGATTTTCCACCCAGATCCATCTGCTTTTAATTTTAGCCTCAACTACGGCTCTGGGATTAATGGTTTTAGATGGTACTACATTAGAGTTCTTTAACATGTATTGATAGCAGAATCTTTTGGTGCACAATATATCGCAAATATAGTTTACGCATTATACATATCGCAGACATGTGTGATTAATTACATTTATTGTATGCGTTTGTTGTTTATTTAAAGTTTACCAATCAGATGGGACCTTCTTTAGCCCTGCCTCCCCTCAGTAGTTGCTGTTCTGCTATTGGCCGGAGCAGCCTTCTAGGACTAGTTTCTTATATATTTCCTCCAAAGCCTTCTGTTGTGTCTGATGGGATTCTTGACTGTTGTAGCTGTGAAATAACTTAAATCGTTCTGCGTAATGATGTGGAGCTGTAATGTGCTCAAAACCTGCCGGAACTACTTTATCTGTGCATTTATCTGAAAATAACAGCACACCTTAGAATGCTCATCAGCCAATCAGAATCAAACATTCAACAGAATCATAACCAGGTCTGACGGTAACACTTTTATCTTACCTTAGCTTAGCATAGATCATTGAAGCAGATTAGACCATTAGCATCTAGCGGTGAAATAACTCAGCGTAGTGATCTGAAACTGTAATGAGTCTCAAAACCTGCCGGAACTACTTTGATCTGAAAATTAATCAGCTTAGAACAAACCTTCTTCAGCCAATCAGAATCAAGCATTCAACAGAAATAAAACCAGGTCTGAAGGTAGCACTTTTACCTTAGCGTAGCATAGATAATTGAATCAGATTAGACCGTTAGCAATATCTGTGAAATAGCTGATATTGTTCAGTGCAGTGATATTGATCTGTAATATGCTTAAAACCTGCCGGAACTACTTTAGATGTGCGTTCATCTGAAAATAACAGCACACCTTAGAATGAACCTTCATCAACCTTCATCAGCCTTAAACGGGTCTGACGTAAACACTTATCTTAGCTTAACTTAGCTTAGCATAGATCATTGAATCAGATTAGACCATTAGCATCTAGCTGTGAAATAACTGAAACAATTCAGCGTAGTGATCTGAAGCTGTAATGAGCTCAAATCCTGCCGGAACTACTTTTTTCTGAAAATAAATAACGACACACCTTAGAATGAACCTTCATCAGCCAATCAGAATCAAGCATGCAACAGAAATGTAATTAGGTTTGATTGGAGCACTTTTAGCTTAGTTTAGCATAGATCATTAAATTCAATTATACCATTAGCATCTAACTGTAAAATAATCTAAATCATTCTGAATTGTGATACGGATCTGAGATGTGCTCAAAACCTGCCGGAACTACTTTAACTGTGCGTTTATCTGAAAATTACATCACACCTTAGAATCAAGCATTCGACAGCAATATAACCAAGTACGACTTGGAGCACTTTTAGCTTAGCTTAGCATAGATCATTGAATCAGGTTAGACCATTAGCATCTAGCTGTGAAATAATCTAAATCGTTTTGCATCGTGATATGGAGCTGTGATGTGCTCAAAACCTGCCGGAACTACTTTATCTGTGCATTTATCTAAAAATGTTCAAAATGTCCAAGTGTTCAACAGAAATATAACCAGGTCTGATGGGAGCACATATTGCTTATCTTAGCATAAATCGTTAAATCTAATTAGACCATTAGCATCTAGCTGTGAAATATTTTAAATTATTCTGCATTGTGATATGAAGCTGTGATGTGCTTAAAACCTGCCGGAACTACTTTAGCTGTGCGTTTATCTGAAAATAACGTCACACCTTAGAATGAACCTTCATCAGCCAATCAGAATCAAGCATTCAACAGCACTATAACCAAGTCCGACTTGGAGCACTTTTAGCTTAGCTTAGCATAGATCATTGAATCAGATTAGACCATTAGCATCTCGCTGTGAAATAATCTAAATCGTTCTGCATCGTGATATGGAGCTGTGATGTGCTCAAAACCTGCTGGAACTGCTTTATCTGTGCGTTGATCTGAGAATAAATCACTTTAGAATGGACCTTCATCTGCCAATCAGAATCAAGCATTCAACATAACCAGTTGTATAATTGAAAAAACATTATTTTAACGAACAATTACTGTGAGAATGTGAGAAATGCTGAGTAGATTTAGCCTCGACCGTAAGTCTTTCCTCTCTCTGATAATGTGGTGTTTCCGTTTGCTCCTGCGTGTGTTTTTTCAGTGTTGTGTTGCCAGATTGTGACTCACCGCGTAAATCAACAAGTTTTCCACACAGGCAAACATGACACACGCACACATGCACGTCTGAGGAGGAGGCGGTTTTCAGTCCAATATCCCTGCTGACAATGCCGCCACATTTCCTCGCCTCTTTGTGGTCACATGCTCTGGGTTTGACTTGCTTTTTTTGGGTTTCTCAGATGTGTTGCTGTTAACAGGATGAATGCGGAGCCGCCTCGGTGTGTGTGAATGTTCCTGAAGGAGAGAAAGAGACTTATTGCAGTTTTTTTCTCCTTTTCAAGAATTACTTCATAAAAAGCACGAGATCTGAGAACATCACAGTGCGTCTCTTAAAGAAACACTCCACTTCATTACTGTTTTACAGTTCTCCTAGAGTTAAACGCTTGAGTTTTACCATTTTTGAAGCCGATCTTGCCGGGAGCACTTTTAGCTTAGCTTAGCATACATCATTGAATCGGTTTAGACCGTTAGCATCTCGCTCAAAATGTAATCTTAACTCCACTATAACAACTGCTTTTAAGTGTCCTACGCTCAGTTATGACAGTTTAAAGATGACAACTTGACATAAACAAATACATCACAACCTGTTATTGTCAACTTGAGTGGTGATGCGGTGACGCAGTGGGTATCGCTGTCACCTCACAGCAAGGAGGTCGCTGGTTCGAGCCTTGGCTGGTTCGGTTGGTATTTCTGTTTGGCATTTCTGAGTTTGCATGTTCTCCCCGTGTTGGCATGGGTTTCCTCCTGGTGCACAAGTCCAAACACATGCGATATTGGGGGAATTAGGTAAGCTAAATGCTGGATAAGTTGGCGGTTCGTTCCGCTGTGGCGACCCCAGATTAATAAAGGGGCTTAGCTAAAAAGAAAATGAATGAATGAATGACAACTTGACATCACCAAGACAGCATAACTTGTCATAAATCTGTCATAAACATGATTGTCATGAAGCCATTATAAATGTGTCATGAATTTTATAACAGCCTCATTAATAGACATCAACTACAGTGCTACGAGCTGAATGTGCCATTTAAATGTCATTAAATATTATTTTTTAAATGATTAATAAAGAGTAATGACACTTTTAATGAGACATTTTTATGATAAAGGCAGCCAGTGATCAGAAAAATATTGATGACACAGTTATAATGCCTTATGACAGTCATGCTTATGACAAGTTTTGTTGTCTTGGTAATGTCAAGTTCATTCATTCATTCATTCATTTTCTTTTCGGCTTAGTCCCTTTATTAATCAGGGGTCGCCACAGCAGAATGTAAGGCCAACTTATCAGCTGCAACCCATCACCGGGAAACACCCAAACACTCTCATTCACACACATACACTACTGACAATTTAGCTTACCCAATTCACCTATAGCGCATGTCTTTGGACTGTGGGGGAATCCAGAGCAAGAGGTCTGCAGAAGAGCATCTCTGAACACACAACACGTCAAACCTTGAGGCAGATGGGCCACAGCAACAGAAGACCACACCGGGTTCACAGCTAAGAACAGGAAACTGAAGCTACAATTCACACAGGCTCACCAAAACTGGACAATAGAAGATTGGAGAAACGTTGCCTGGTCTGATGAGTCTCCATTTGTGCTGACACATTCGGATGGTCGGGTCAGAATTTGGCATCAACAACATGAAAGCATGGATCCATCCTGCCTTGTATCAGCGGTTCAGGCTGGTGGTGGTGGTGTAATGGTGTGGGGGATATTTTCTTGGCACACTTTGGGTCCATTAGTACCAATTGAGCATCGTGTCAACGCCACAGCCTACCTGAGTATTGTTGCTGACCATGTCCAT
>CAIGQZ010001492.1:30685159-30723390 GCA_903798205.1 Danio tinwini | reverse complement strand
GCAAATTTCTCAACGACCTTTTGGTTAAAGTCCGTCATCTCAGTCACCAGTCTCTTCTCTATTGACAGCATGGCCAATGCATTTAGCCTCTCTTGCGTCATGCTGTTTGAAACAGCAAACATGGAAAACAGTAAAGGCATGACTTACATCACAACCTGCCAGCCAACTCCGATTGTGATAACAAGTGCTGGAAAAGCCCAGAGTGTACGCGCACCCGCGATCACTTTACTGCTGGTGAGTTTGCAAGGAAGGTTGATCTGGTCCAAGCTCCTTGATTCTATTTTTTCTTCATCCAAACGTCTTGTGAACGGGTATCTTTGCAAAGATACAATGGAATTTTTCTTCATCTCGAGAAATTGCACTTGCTTTCACTATGATTAAAGGTCGTCAGTTAACTGACAAGCTGCTGCTGAGAGAATGGTCCAATCACATAAGGCCAATCATATAAAAACATATATGATTCGTTCTAACAACAAAAATGGGAGGGTTTGGGATGCAGAGCGCTGCGCCCCAAGGACAATTTAAAACAGGCCAATTAAAGCTTACTGTCATATCACATGCATTGCAAAAGTTTGTGTACCTGCATAGACACTCATTAGTCCGGCGCCCCGCACACATATGAAAAAATATTGTTCATACATTTTTTTTCAATAAATGGTAATATGACTACAAAAAATGTTAGAATCTTATAATTAAATCAATTTATTTAGTAAATATTTGTGATAATAAATATTTACATATTAAAGGGGTCTAACTTGAAGGGGGCGGCGCCCCAGCGCCCTCTATTGACCAGCCGCCACTGCTGTATATCTAATACTCTTAAAAATGTTTGACTACAATGGTAGGGTTGTATGCTAAACTAGCAGTATTCCAGTGTATTGCAAAGACAGGCATAGCCATTTGAGTTCTGAATGAGCCAAATAGGATCAACAAACCTGTTGTAAAAATCTCTTTATATATTTAAGTACATTTATTTGTTTCCATGTATTAAATAAATAAAACTTTTGTAATTAGATATTTATATAAATAATAAATATATTTAAATATATAAATATATATTATATGCATAAATATAAATATATATTTTCAAACCTACAGGCTAATTCACATATTTCACGATCTGAATCATAATAAGAAATAAGATTTTTAATACAAGACAACACGTGTTTCTATCTCTGTCAGTGACAGTTAAAATGAGTACATTCTCTAAGTGGTTCTGTCAGTGTGTTTAATCCTCTCTGTGCATGACTGTTTAATAGATAATGCCACATGCACTGTAATATGTTTTATAATCGTATTTCATTTTGAAATAAAATAGCGAAATGTTCGTTAAAAGTTACATTTTTGGCTGTCCTGGTGAGATTAGTACAGAGGAAACGCGATTCCTCCTCCATGACATTGGGATGCAAGTGTATCTATAGCAAAGAATTGCAAGTAAGCAGATATTATAACAATTTATCGATAAACACGCACCTTGTTCTCTCGCTCTGTACAGCTGTGGTTTCAAATAAAAAACTAAATTTGGGGAGGAGCTGAATTCTGCCGCAGTTTTTAAAGGGGACAGAGGTGATAATTTAGTCTACAGGGCCCGGTTTTTCAAAAGGTTTAATTGATCCAGATTTAGTAATCCTTTTTTTTTGGGATCCGTGATCACGTAATCCAGCTTATTTTTTTGAGCCAGTTTTTCAAAGCAACATCGGATTGGATCAATCTGATCCGGATAGGAACTTTTTAGGATCACTAAATCTGGATATCCAGTGCTCAAACAGGATAGGAAATCACAATGTAGAACTATAGATATTTAAAGAGCAACAAGTAAAATAGCCAGTGTGGGGTCAATATAACATTATTTTAATTTGAAATGAAAAACACACATTTAAAAAAAAAAAAAAGTTTCAAATATAGATGTATTGAATTAAAAAAAGACTTAATGCCAAAAACTCTGCAATAATTTTAGACTTCGTCATCTGATGTGGAGAGACCAGTTTGTCTGAGCGTAACCTTAAAGGCCCGTTTCCACTGAGTGGTACGGGTCGGTACGGGTCGGTACGCTTTTATGGCCGTTTCCACTGTCAAAAGCGTACCGAACCGATCCGTACCGTACTACTTTTTCGGCACCCTTTCGAAAGGGTACCAAAGATAAGAAAGGGTACTAAAAGGTGGAGCTACACGCGCAGCTGAATGCTGATTGGTTTACAGAGATACGTCACGATCTCGTGGAGCTAGCCAGAATCAAAACAATGGAGCCGCCATGTTTTTAAATGCACAGCCGAGACAACTATATGCATATAATAACGATACATGGATGACCCGGGCTCAAAACAAACCTTGTCGTTGTCTTGATGAACAACCACAAAGCCAAGAATCTGCCGTGTCCTGTTGTTGTTTTATGAGGCCGTCTAAAAGTGCGAGCGGTTTTTCGCTTTCTCCAGGGAGCCCGCGTTCGCGTCTAGATTTGATATAACAAACTTCTTCAGCTGATAATAATAACGTGCGTGTGTGATTAATGAAGCGTCTTCGACATCTGATCCATTCAGAAAGAAAAGGACAAACGTGAGAGTGAAGCGCAGAAAAAAAGGAGAAGCCTGACAGGATTACAAGGATTGCCCAACTCAAATAAGGACTTAATGTCTGCTGTGTGTCGTTTATCTGTAATTGGTAACATATCGGAGACTGTACGGGTCTGCATGTGTTCATACATGTTGCATTTATTTATTTATTTTATATAATTGCAGACGTTACAGTAGGTTGTAACACTGTCATTGATCTGCAGTTATAATCAAATCATGTTCATAGAAATGTTAGTAATAAACATTTATAAACAAGTATTAATATGTTTAAAGCATCTGTTTTCTTAGAAGAGCTTCTCATATAATGTGAACGACCTGTACAGCTTTACTGTAGACATTTATTCGAGTGAGAATGACGTCTACTGAAACTCTCTGTAGTACGCCACGCCCACCAAAAGGGTACCCTTTGTAATGGAAACGCAAGCTTGATAAAGGTGACCCGTACCGACCCGAACCGTACCGTACTGTACCACTCAGTAGAAACGAGCCATTAGGAGGTGAATCTCAAGTCCGGCGTTGGTTTGCTGCAGTTTGGTCAGAGTCAGTTGTTCCTCTGCCAGATGAAGCTGTGCTTCTGCCCTTTCAGTCGCTTTTTGCAAATGTTGAAAATGATTTCAGAAATCAGTGATTGCCATTCTTTGCATTTTTTTGGTTATTATGCTAAAAACAAAAACATTTTCCATTGTGATGAGGATATATATTTTAATTAGTGACAGAATGAAATGTATTGTTTTTGGTCAATTTTGACAGCTGTTTGGGGGATTATTTTATAAGGCCAAACTCTTTCCACTTTGCTGTAGGCCTATACGGAAAGGCTGAATACGTTAAAGCCTACCTGACGGATAAACAAATACAATTAAAACCTTATGACTAAATATGACCTCTTGTAAGATACTGCTGCAAGATCCAAATATAGGATTATTTGATATATTATTACAGTTTTCATTACATTTTGGGCATGAAGTCCACGCTGAATCCACCCTTCTGATGGGATCAGTTTAATCCAGATTTTTTTGGATCAAAGTGATCCAAATCCTACAAAAAAAGGTCTGAAAAACCCAAACTAAAGGTTTGATCTGGATCAAAACCAAGATTGGATTACGAGATCTAATCCGATTATGTAATCTGTTTTTCCTTTTGAAAAACCCATTTTCAAGATTTGATCCAATCCGTTATCCAAAATCATAGTGGATTACTTTTGAAAAACCTGGCCCAGGTTATGATGATGATGATGATGTGCTTTTTATTTGTCACATATACTTCCATGTATTCACATACACTGACATATAGCGAAATTGGACCCCCCCGACCATACACAAACATTTCAGGGGAAGACAAGTCAGCGGGAGGTATTATTTAGAAAAAGGAAGCAAGATACATAAGGAAAAATAGGCAAAAAAAACTCCCTCTCACCCTGCTCTGAAATTAGGGCAGAGTGAGACCAGGGATTAAAAAAGCCTTGGCAGTCAAGCACATAAACACATAGACAAGACAAAACATCGCAACAGGGAATTGGAACAGGGGATGTGGATATAGTCCGGTAAGGGCGGGCAGCCATCCGTCCTGCAGCTGAAAGAAGTGCTGGTCACAGACCCGCCTACCCCCTCCAGTGGGTGAAAGCACACGAAGGCGTTGGATAAGGGGTTATGTGCTAATAGCAAAAGGTTTAGGGGGGCTGAGGAGAAATATAAGGGGGCTACAGCCCTCCTAAAATAGGCCTAGCAACGCCCATGTCAAAGGGTTAAAAAGTGTTCATTTTATTTTTTTATTATTCAGCAATTCTTCCGCATACCACTAGAAGAAAGCCCACGTACCACTCGTTTAAGATCTGATTTCTTTCAAAATCAGCGATCGTCACTGCCTGTTATGGCGAGTTCAGACTGCATGATTTTCAAAGTTGTCGTTTCACGGATGTTTTCACACTGCATGACTATCTGGGCTAGCGTTCTGTCTGTTCTGTGTTTACACTGTAGGATGGATCGGCAACAGGGGAGTTCATACTGCATGACCAAACAAACGTGAGAAGTGACATGGAAACATCGCAAAGTCACGTAATATATCTTTCGGTATTAACTACATAATGTAAACAGAAGGCTTTAGCTTTAGAAATGCGATCACATCATTTTCATAATCCTGGACCAGGCCGTATCCTGAGCAGCTGCTGTGGTGGTCATGGTGGAGTGAGAGCGCCAGACTGATTCCTGTGACGCTCCAAGGGCAGACGAGTCTTCACTGAGGTTCAGCTTCCGGTGCCTAGACTGCAGCTCTGCACAAGAGGTTTGGCCATAGGAGAAATGGTCGTGCCCAACTGAGCCTGATTTCTCTCCAGGTTTTTTAATTCTTCACTTTCGTCAATTGGTAAAGTTTTTTCCTCGCCGCTGTCGCCACTGGCTTGCATAGTTCGGGATCTGTAGAGCTGCGCATCGATAGAATTGCTCTTCAGTGGACCCTTAGTAGTAAATATTAAACCACACTGAGCTAAACTAAACTGAACTGAACTTAAACACTGAAAACTGAACTAACACTGTTTACATTCACTATATTCTTCTATGTGAAGCTGCTTTGACAATCTACATTGTATAAGCGCTATACAAATAAAGGTCAGTTGAATTGAATTGAATTGTTATACAGTGTCAATAAAAAATGCAGCTACATTAATGTGCATATTGCACTTCCGGCCGGCCACGTATCCGATCTAGACTTTACCTGTTTTATGCTTGAACAACTAAACGAATGCTTAAGTCTATTTAACTGAATGTATTGTAATCACATTACAACATTGATGCTGTAAAAACAACTTTGTAAAATTGAAAATAGTCACATGAAGCTTTCACCGGAAGTTTATCGTTGGCTTTAAATTGAATGCTGAGCATGCATCAATAGCACCGCCACATTGGTACAGTGCTCCCAGCACAAATGCCATTCAACCGCACTAGTCAAGACAGTGTGCCAATGTGAAGATGCTGGACTTTAGTGCTGTGTACGGGTGTAGTAACGAGCAAACAAAGAAAACAAAGCACAAAGTCATCACATTTCATAGGTAAGATTTCGTTTTTTATGTTTTTGTATGTTATGAACTTTTGTGCTCAACAAGTAACGTTACTGATGATAATACAGTCTCTTACTGCACTGACCATAAGGCAAAGTAGCACCAACTCGCACTAAATTCTAAGCTTATGCTAGTTTTGTTGAATAAAATATGCAAACAATGTTATGAAATATGACAAGACGACGCGGCGCTGCCAGAAACTTGTATTACTGTCAGCTAAGTGAACGAGTCAAAGATTCATTCACAAACGAATCGCTCCCTCCATCAGAATGAGAAGTGAAAGCAGGAGAGGTGGTGTGTTTCAGGACATGGATTAGATCAAATGAAACAGGGAAGGAGGGTAATGCATTCACATGCACACAAACACTCACTCTTTGTCAGGAATGCCCGTGCGGTCACTGATCCATCAATGTAGAAAAGTGATGTAAAATTATAATATTTCGTAATTTAAAAACATATTTGCAAAGGGACCACCGGGGAAAACTCCCGATCATAGATGTATGTGTATTTCTCTGGCTTTGTATGACCACAGTCCTCCACTTCACCTTGGTCCTGCATTCATTTCAAAGGAGCGCTACCCTGTACTAAAATGGCGGCTCTATTGACGCATTCCTTCTAATAGACAACAGTAGGGTAGGCGACATCTAATGTATATATCTATGATTGTAAAGTCTAGATGGGATACGCGGCCGGCCGGAAGTGTGATATGCACATTAATATAGCAGCATTTTTTATGACACTGTATAACAATAATTAATATTTTACAGTACTGTGACGGTTGGGTTTAGGGTTGGGGTGGGGGCTAAAAAATACAATTTATTGGGTAATTTAATACATAAATAATACTCGGTACAACTTCTGTTTTTACGCTTCTGTGACGGTTGGGTTTAGGGTTGGGGTGGGGGTAGACGATAATAAAATACAATAAATTGGAAATTTCATAAATGACATAAATAATTCTCGTTAACCTCCAGCCGTAAACGTATCCGATCTAGCAACAACCGGTTCATTGTGCTGCGATTATGTTGTTTTTTTATATTATGTTATATGTTTTGCCGCTGTAATAATGTTTATATTGTAGTTTTTCATTCCAAAAAACTGTGATTTTATCCCACAAGTTAAGGAAAAAAATTGTAGTCATTTAATAAAAAATAAATAATAATAAATAAATGAATGCATAAAGGGTTTATTCTTAACCTTCATTTATAATGTAGCCATTTATCAAAACACGATGACTTCATTCTTAAAGATTTAATGCATTTATGAATATTTATTTCATATATATATATATATATTTATCTTGAAATTTTATAAGTTTTGCTAAACAAAACTTTATTCTCAGCATTCTATTTACATTATTTTCTTAAGATAATATGATCTTTGTCTAAAAACACAATGACATTTTCTCAAAATTTGAACATCTTAATTTAATATAAAAATTTAAAGAAAAGACTTTATTGTCAAAAATTTATGAGATTATTCTCAGCATTGTGTGTGTGTGTGTGTGTGTGTGTGTGTGTTCTTTTAATTCTATGATTTTTTTTGTAATGTGTTTATTCTTAACATTTTATTGCATATTTTTGCTTTAAATTGAACAAATTTGATCTTGTATTATAATGACTTTAATCATGGTTTTATTTATTATTTTTTAACCGCCTCAGATTATTGCTATATAACTTTAAATGATGATAATAATGTGTAAAGAGCGTATGTGAGCTCGTTTGTTAATGCTGACGGATGATTCTCTGTCTGCTGGGAGCAGTTTAGTGTCCTTTGGGAGTTCATTCAAAGCAGACCGCAGGTCAAATAGTGTTAAAAAGCAGGTCAACATTCACTGATACTCAATAACCATCATCTCCAGTGCATTACTGCTCTCTCGGGATGCTTTTTAGTCTTAATAGCAGAGGTTGAATATCAGTTAGGGTGGATCAATGCCCGCTATATCTGCTGTATAAACCTACAGTTGAACAAGAATGAAATTAAATTTGATATCTTTTATATTTTTTTTCATAATTTCTTAGATAATTTCTTTAATAGAGGTTATTTTCAACACATTTCTAAACATTTTAATAACTCATGTCTAATCACTGATTTCTTTTATCTTTGCCGCAATGACTCTACATAATATTTGACTAGATTTTGTTCAAGTGTAGGGGATATATAAAGTTTTGACCCAAAAATGACCAGTCTGTCAGATAAAGAAGAGCCGGAGTCAGATATTTAATTAAAAATAAAGTTGACTGAAGATAGTTTCATCAGCAAAAGCCAGCTTCAACACTCGCAAAACGTTCGTAGGCTGCTCTGCTTACAATCTCAAAACAACAACAATTATACTCTCACAACTGCATCATGCATATAGGTGTTTTAACATGAACACAGACTAAGAAAATTTCCACATGGGTGTGTGTAAAATTCTGAATGATATCTCAATATCTTAAAGGTGCTGTATGTCAGTTTTTGACTAAAAATACCATAATATGTGTGCAGATATTTAGGAAACATCCCAAGTGAACATATTGGTTTAACTGAAAAACAATGCTGAAGTCAGATATTCTGCTTTGAAAATGGTTTCTCCGTGCCGGAACGCTGTCTTTGTTTAAGTAAATTTAACCTGTACAATGCCAGTTTAGCCAATTATAATTCAGCACTCCGTGTTGCCTTGTTGGAAAACAGCGTATTTCATTCATTCATTCAGAAAGGCTCTGAATGCATGTGTTTGTAACCGAAAAGGACAGTATCAGACGTCAAAATGAGACAGATTCAGTTCCACATGAGGTTATTTATTGGCAAATGATATAAATATTACGAGTGTAAACATTAGGTGAGCAGGTTGCATAGTAATCTCGTGTCCTAACAACACACTTTATGACGAGATACTCAGTGATGAGCAGTTTGGCTGTTTGCACCAGACGAAACATGACAGAAATGTAAATCCAGCCTTACAGAAGCACAGAATATGCACTCACTCACCAAACGGTAAGGTTTAGAATCGGTTTAATACATGTTAACCCTCTTTAACGTCATTAAATGTAGATGCTGAATCACTCATATGTGTTTAGTTCTAAAGTTCAATTTCAAACAGTTTATTGTGTTCTCTAGATCTGAGGTGAACTATCTGCTGCTGCTTTCAGTTTATGGTAATACATGTCCTGTAAAATGGCATTCAAACTCACATTGTTAGCATTTAGCACTGAATAAAGCACACAAGGTTTACCTGAGGTGATCACTGTCATAGGTTTCACATGTTCAGCTGTGAATAATAGAAGCCGTTTCTAATATATCAATTCTAAGATATCAACATATCAAAGTGTTGGTTAGAACCGAAACTCCTATTAATATGGAGAACATTCCCTCTATCGCGTGTCGTTGCTTTTATTTAGAACACAGTTTTAATCACTCGCTCCTGTACTCAATCTGGCAACCAGCGCTTGCATTAGTTTTGATCCAGTGCAATACCTAGTTCAACCACTGGGTGTCAAACTTACATACTGCACCTTTAAGCATACAAATGTCAGACAGCCACTAGGCTGTTTAGAGCTGACCCCAGACCTGTGAAATGGTCCACAAAGGAATAGAACACACACACACACACTCAAAGTACAAGCTGTTCCTTACCCAAGGCTGAGTGTACTCTCAGCCATCTTATCACAGGGTGTCCGCGGGGTTGTAAAAGGTAGTAAATGAAATTAGTCAAAATTAAGAGCATTAAAAAGTAATAAACGTCATCTGACGAGGTATTAAATTTTCGTGCCCAACTTTTTTAGATACATTTCCAATTTGTGTTAAACGGCACCTATTTTACCCCCTTTTTTAACATGTAATATTAATATTATGTTTCTTCTGAGTGTGCCAGTTTAGGTTCAGTTCAAAACACAATTCAGATTTTTGTTAAAATCAAATTGGTCGTGTTAAAAAGTGTCATTTTGGGGGCGTGTACACAGGTCGCTGTTTTAGGGGCGTGTTGCTTCACATGAAAATTTGTTTCGACTTCCCGCCCAACTTAACAAGGGGGTGGAGCCAAGAGCTCCCCCCTTTGTGTATGGCTACAGACAGGCAGACAGAGAGAAGCAACATGAGTGAGAGGAGGACCAGCATTCAGCCGTACATCTATGACTCAGACACAGACCAAGCAGAGAGTACAAAATCATTTGTGTCTTTGTATAGTTTTACAGCCAACTGTGTGCTAGTTTAAAGCTCCGAGCTTGTAGCCTACACCGAGACTAATAACCAAGCACACTGAATTAACTTTGACTGAAGGGCGTCACACACCAGATGCACCGCGACACGCTGCGCACATGACAGTTGAAAGTATCGCACACTTGTGGCGCCGGTGTGTGTCGCCTGATAGAAACTTATGTTTATAATTCAGAAATGCATGCTGCTGCGTGGCACAATGCTGCTTGTCGCCGAGCGGCACTTCTAGTGTACGACCTGCTTGAGGCTATAACTAAAGGGCGTCATACACCGGATGCGTCGCTCAGAGCCACGACGCGGCACAACAGACGCGCACATTCACATGTTATTTAAAATGAAACTATTCAGATAACACTCTGTAGTGCAGCAGAAATATGAACAGTGTCCTGAGCAGGGCCAGCGCGTCCATAGAGGCGACCTAGGCAGCAGAATAGTGAGCAAACAGAATAGTGTCCTCACTTCCATCCGCAACAACGCGAAATGCATGGCGCTGCATCGTTAGTTCGTCATGTCCAATGGAGGGACGCGCACGTGAGGCAACGCGCTCGCACTTTCCAGCTGCACCTAGTTAAGATTACAGGGAGCTTCTGTGACCACAGGAAATGCAAACCGCTGAAGTTTAAGGAAGACGCAATGAAAAGTACACATGTATGCAAACCCACCAAAACTCACAAACACTGGCGGTGAGGAGAGCGATAACGTGGTGAATGTTGAGCCCAATGAGCCTTACATCTAAAAATAGAGCAAGGGTGTTTCTTTGGTGACGTTGCTTTGACTCACACGCTGAAAATGGCGGACGTGAAACAACATACTGAGGATATGGTAATGCGCACCTGTCATTTAATATTGGTGGGCGGGGTGACCGCACTCTGACATCAAGTTGCGGTCGGTCTCAATACCGCTCCAATTGCTCCACCGTTTTAAGTTGTTAAATTAAAAAAAAAAGGACTGAGTGTGTTTATATCACCGCAATATGACGCTCTATACACTATATCTACACATATGTCTGTCCAAACAGCTTGAAAAGTAGATTTTTCACCATAGGTGCCCTTTAAATTCAGGCCTTTATTCTAAAATGTGCATGGAGCATACTGCCCGAGAGCTGTTTTAAAGACGGCTGCTGAGTTGTGCACGATTAATCGTAAAAAGATCGCGATTCGACCCCCTAGACGATCTTAATCCAGCATTTATACGATTCTGCCAATCATAGTTTCAAGTTCAGGAGAGAAGCATAAAGGCGGCCACACGAGTCTTCACATTGTTTTACATACATTGCTCAGCAACATGTACACCTCTAAAGGGTGTTGATAGAGTCACATACTGTATTTCTAAGGCATAATTCACCCCAAAAATGTCATTTCGGTCTGCATGTAGTGATGTATTTGCGGCAGCGAAAACACACGTGACGTGAGCTGACCGTGAGCTGTTACCACAGAGAGGGTGGGTGCGCGCCTGTGAATGATGCCTACCTTAGTGAACAGAACTTGCATAGGCTGTGAATAACAGTTAATGAACCTGTAAATAACATTCAGTTTGTGGCACAGAGTGATCGTTTGTGAGCTGCGCTGGAAGTATGAACCGCACAGTAAAAATGAAACCGAAACATGCACATCATTAAAATAATCATATCGCATTTTAGAGTTATGATTATGTCAATCATTTAATATGTTTTTCTTTCATATCGAACACAGAGTGTTGTGCATGAGAATAAATGTTTAACAATGTCAGTATAGCTACTCTAGCCTATATAGTGTTGAATATATAATGCAAGAGGGTATCTGATAATGACAAGTGTCGGATTTTACCAGTAGAATAAATGGTCTAATAATGTTGTCAATAAGAGATTGCAAGCATATGTCTCAAACCTAATAATTCAACATCAGAATTATGAATAGTTGTATCCTGAAATAACAATAATAATAGGCTACTCATATTAACCTTTATTTTACAACTACAGAATCGTGAGAAAATCGTGATCTTTATTTTAAGCAAAAAAATCGCGATTCTCATTTTAGCCAGAATCGTACAGCTTTATTGCTGAGTGAAATGACCTGCCTTAAAGGGACTTTGTTATAACCTCGCTTGCACGCGCATCACGCAGCACCTGCAGTTCTCGCATCAGTTTATCATGACACTTTTATCGATCATTTTTTTCCCGCAATTGACAGCAAGAACAAACATATAAGTGTTGTCTGATTGGCAAGCAGCATCTAGTGATGTTCAAAAGACTTTAAAACGTCAAATGGGATGAATTTATACCCCATTTCGAAAGTAAAACATACTCTAATACAAGGGTCATCAAACTTGTTCCTGGAGGTCCGGTGTCCTGCAGATTTTAGATCCAACCCTAATCAAACACACCTGAATAAGCTAATCAAGGTCTTACTAGGTATACTTGAAACACCCAGGCAGGTGTGTTGAGGCAAGTTGGAACCCCTGTAAACCCTGCAGGGCACCGGACCTCCAGGAACGAGATTGGCAACCCCTGCTCTAATAGGTAGTGCAGTGTGTGGGTGGGAGGGGGGGCAGTGTTTCAATGTGATCCGGTTATGTTGTGGTTCTGTGACTGCTTGTTTTGGTTGCTGTATGGTTAACTATTATGACAGGTAAAGTATCTAGGGAAATTTCGATTTAAATCAAATTAAATTCAAATAAAATATTTTATGTTATTTTTGGGGGGGCTTTTTGGACAGCTTTTGGACTGGAAAAAGTCAGCTACAGTGAGGGAAATAAGTATTTGATCACACTGTGATTTTTAAAAATCTCCTACTTAGAAATCATGGAGGGGTCTGGAATTTCAGCATAATTGCAATTCAACTGTGAGAGACAGAATCTAAAAAAAATATCTGGAAATCACAATATATAATTTTTTTTTTTACAATTTATTTGTAAATTACTGTATCAAATAAGTATTTAATCACTTGAGTCAAGCATTTTAAATATTTAGTACAGAAGCCTTTAACAATTACAGAGGGTTCCTGTAGTTCTTCACCAGGTTTGCACACACTGAAGGAGGGATTTTGCCCATTGATCTTCTCTAGATCTGTCAGGCTTCAGGGCTGTCGCTGAGCAACACAGAGTTTCAGCTCCCTCCAAAGATTTTCTATTGGATTTAGATCTGGAGACTGGCTAGACCACTCCAAAACCTTGTTATGCTTCTTACGAAGCCACTCCTTGGTTTTCCTGGCGGTGTGCTTTGGGTCATTGTCATGTTGGAAGACCCAGCCACGACCCATCTTTAATGCTCTGACTGAGGGAAGGAGGTTTTTGCCCAATATCTCACAATACATGACCACATTCATCCTCTCCTTAATACGATGCAGTCATTCTGTCCACTGTGCAGAAAAACACCCCAGAGCATGATGCTTCCAGCCGCATGCTTCACTGTAGGTATGGTATTATTGGGATGATACACATCATTCTTCTTCCTCCAAATTCGGTGAATAGAGTTCAGACCAAAAAGTTTTACTTTGGTCTCATCTGACCACAGGACTTTCTCCCATGAATACTCTGGACCATCCAGATGATCCCTGGCAAACTTCACACGGATCTTGACATGGGCTAACTTAAGCAGGGAAACCTTCCGTGCGATGCATGGTTTTAAAACATGACATCTTACTGTATTACTGATAGTACCCTTGAAAACGGTGGTCCCAGCTCTCTTCACGGCATTGATCAGCTCCTCCCGCATATTTCTGGACTGATTCTAGACCATTCTTGGCATCATTAATACCCCACGAGGAGAGATCTTCCGTGGGGCCCCAGTCTGAGGGACATTGACAGTCATCATTAGCCTCTTCCATTTTCTGACAATTGCTCCAACAGTTGCTCTTTTTTCACTAATCTGCTTGGCAATTGCCCTGTAGCAGTTTCAGCTTTATGAAGGTCTGCCATTTCATCTCTTGTGTCTTTTGACAGCTCTTTGGTTTTGGCCATGTTGCTACTTAGACTTTTGACTGATTGTGGGGTGCACAGGTGTCTTTATGACAGCTAGTGACCTCAAACAAGTGCTACTAAATTAGAATCATGAGCAGAGTGTAGCTGGACTATTTTAAAGCAAAATAACAGGTCTTTGAGGGTCAGAAATTTGGCTGAAAAGCAAGTGATCAAATACTTATTTCACACAGTAATTTACAAATAAACTGTTAAAAAGTCATACAATGTGATTTCTGCATTTTTATTTTTAGATTCTGTCTCTCACAGTGGAATTGCACCTATACTGAAAATTCTAGACCCCTCCATGATTTCTAAGTAGGAGATCTTGAAAAATCACAGTGTGATCAAATACTTATCTCCCTCACTGTATATCTGGCAACACTGGCGGTAGCTTGGCAACTGAGCTGTGACATGAACGCAGAGAATCTATCGGCTTGTACGAGAACGGTTTGTAATCGTGCCGCGCCGTTCTAGGCGCAGTGGAGAAACAATCGTACCAAACTGTTATTGAAGAGAGTCTATTGACATTGATGACATGTATGACATTGTTTAAAAACTATGGACAAAGGCCCATTGTGACATCTTGATTAATCCCTCTGCTTTACTTAAATGTATGTTATCTGCAATATGTTATTCCTTTTGGAAAGATATTTCATTTACGCCACTACAGTTGCAGCTATAAGTCGTGCTGGTATTAAAAAAGGTTTTAATTTCAACTTAAGAAATTCTGCATTTATCAAAACTTGTACAATCTACATCCAAACTGCAAACCAAGGAGTTAACTTTAAAACATAAAATGGCAAATAACTCAAGAAACAGATTCCAATTCTTCAAGAGTCCAGGTCCACTCAAGAGGTCTCCATGACCTCTGACCTGGCTGGGTAGATCCTGATAAAACAAATCATTTGGCATACAGAAAAGCCATCACACTTATATTATTCCAGTTTTACTCTGTAGTGGGATGACACTAGGGTCATCATAGGCTCTTAAACATTCAACTTTGTTAATATTCATAAAGATAAAAGACAGAATATGTGTTACTTCATCCTGGAGCGGACATCTATCAGAAAACCCGAGCCATCACAAGATACTAGTATTCAGCTTAAATGCAAATTAAAGGCTTAACTAGGTTAATTATGTTAACTAGGCAAAAATAAATATTGCTTAAGAAGGCTAATAATACTGAAATGCTCCTTAAAATTGTAAAAAAATGAAAAAATTAAATAAAAACGCTTTTATTCTAGCCTTTTAGTGTTGTTGTTTTTCCTTTTTTTACTTTATTCTTAACAATTAATTCTGACTTTTTTTCTGAATTAAATGACATTTTCACAGAGCATGACTTTATTATTGAAATTAAATGTTAGATTTTATTTAGACTTTTTCTTTCTTGAAATGTAAATGAAATAAAAATGTAATGAAAATTGAGTTTTTCTCAGAACACAAAATGTAAAGAGTTTATTCTCTGTACTCTCAATGTAAAATTATAAAATAAAAGTAAAATGTTTTTATATTAACTTGACAAATAAATAAATGAATTAAATTAAATTAAATAAATAAAAAGACACAATTTGAATAATAAAAAAAAATCCTACGCAGTAAAAAGTCTTATACACTCAGGATGGTTTGAAGATAATTTATAAGGTAATTTATATATTTTTAGTGTGAACTATTCCTTTAAAACAGTAGATCATTGACATTTTCCCCAGTTTTATTTTCAAATATATGTACAACAAATCAAACTGTGCATATATATATATATATATATATCTTTTTTTTTTATTATTTTACTTATTTTTTTACTTTACCAAAAGCAAACAAAGGAAAAAAGCTCAACATCAGAGAGATTAAATTAATTAGCACTACTATTATTAATTAATTAATAATTGTAATAATAATAATAATAATATAACTTAAAGCATGCAACTAAGAAATGGAAAGTAGATAATTGGCATACTTTTTTTATTTTACTAAAAGCAAAGGGAAAAAAGCTCAATATTAAAGAGATTAAAAACAAAAATAAATAAATTAATTAATTAATTAATAATAATGGGTCAGTTTGCCTTTCTGTGTGGAGTGTGCATGTTCTCCCCGTGTTTGCGTGGGTTTCCTCCACGTGTTCCGGTTTTCCCCCACAAGTATGGAAGGGCATCCGCTGCATAAAACATATGCTGGATAAGTTGGCGGTTCATTCCGCTGTAGCGACCCCAGATTAATAAATGGACTAAGCCGAAAAAAAAAATTAATGAATGAATTAATAAGAATCATAATAATAATAATAACAAAACTTAAAGCGTGCAACTAAAAAATGCAAAGTAGATTATTGACATACGTTTTATTTTACTTTATCAAAAGCAAACTAAGGAAGAAAAGCTCAACATCAGAGAGATTATAAACAAACAAACTAAAAATAAATAAATACTATTAATAATAATAATACTACTAATAATAAAACTCCACATCAGAGAGATTTAAAAAAATAACAAATCAATATTTAAATAAATAATCAAACTTAAACCATGCAGCTAAGAAATGGAAAATAGATCAATGACATACAGTTTATTTGCTTTCTCTTATTTACTTTACCAAAACTAAACAAAGGAAAACAAGTTCAACATCAGAGGTTAAAAACAATAAATAAATAAGTCAACTTAAAGCATGCAACTAAGAAATGGAAAGTAGATCATTGACATACATTTCTCTTTTATTTTACCAAAAGCAAAGGAAAAAAGCTCAACATCAAAGAGATTAAAAAGAAAAATAAATAAATAGTAATACTATTAATAATAATAGTAATACTAATAAAAATAATAAGCAAGCAAGAAGGTCGATAGTTCGAGCCTCAGCTGGGTCAGACACAAACATTTGATATAGGTGAATTGGGTAAGCTAAATTGTCCGTAGTGTATGTGTGTGTGTGTGTGTGAATGAGTGTGTGTGGATGTTTCCCAGTGATGTGTTGCAGCTGGAAGGACATGCGCTGTGTAAAACATATGCTGGAAAAGTTGGCGGTTCATTCCGCTGTGGTGACCTCAGATTAATAAAGGGACCAAGCCGAAAAGAAAGTGAATGAAATCGAATGAATGAATGAACATCAAAGAGATAAAAAATATCAATAAATAAATAAATAAATAAAAATAACTTGAAGCATGCAACTAAGAAATGAAATGTAGATTATTGACATTTTAATGTATCTAGAAGTAATTAAAACACATAATTGCAATATAACCACTTCTGTTAGTAGTGTAAATTAGACTTTGCTCATTCTCAGTGCAGATGCGGTGTTCTTTTCCCCCTCGTTTCTTCATACTTTCTCCTCTCTCTCTCTCTCTCTTTTGGGATAATTGCCAGAGAAAATTGTGCCGCAATTTTAGATTTATGTAGCACTTTGAATACATCCTCCCCCTCTCCAGCCTGATTGGTATCCAAGCGCCTGTTACCATGGTAATGACAAGATCCCGTTCCTGTAGCTCTTTGTGCGCTGGCCTTTCTCAGATGACGGGTTAAGCAGACATGTTGACCCGCGGTTCACATCCAACGACACCCTACATTATTATATCTCCCCCAGGAGACCAAAGCAGAACACAATCAAGTTCAAGAATTTACTGCTGATTCTGATCAGCCAAACATGGTGACAGACTCAGCGGTTATACAGCAGAACCATCGGGATAATGATATATACACTCACCGGCCACTTTATTAGGTACACCTGGCCAACTGCTTGTTAACGCACATTTAACGCAAATTAATGCTTGTTAACGCAAATCAGCCAATCACGTGGCAGCAACTCAATGCATTTAGGCATGTAGACATGGTCAAGACGATCTGCTGCAGTTCAAAGCGAGACACGTCCAACCTTGAGGCGGATGGGCTACAGCAGCAGAAGACCACACCGGGTGCCACTCCTGTCAGCTTAGAACAGGAAACTGAGGCTACAATTCACACAGGCTCACCAAAACTGGACAATAAAAGATTGGAGAAACGTTGTCTGGTCTGATGAGTCTCCATTTCTGCTGCCACATTCTGATGGTCGGGTCAGAATTTGGCCTCAACAACTTGAAAGCATGGATCCATCCTGCCTTGTATCAGCGGTTCAGGCTGGTGGTGGTGGTGTAATGGTGTGGGGGATATTTTCTTGGCACACTTTGGGTCCATTAGTACCAACTGAGCATCGTGTCAACGCCACAGCCTACTTGAGTATTGTTGCTGACCATGTCCATCCCTTTATGACCACAGTGTCTCCATCTTCTGATGGCTACTTCCAGCAGGATAAAGCACCATGTCATAAAGCACCAAACATCTCAGACTGGTTTCTTGAACATGACAATGAGTTCACTGTACTCAAATGGCCTCCACAGTCCCCAGAACTCAATCCAATAGAGCACCTTTGGGATGTGGTGGAACGGGAGATTGGCATCATGGATGTGCAGCCCACAAATCTGCAGCAACTGCGTGATGCTATCATGTCAATATAGAGCAAAATATCCAAGGAATATTTCCAGTACCTTGTTGAATCTCTGCCATGAAGTATTAGGGTGGTTCTGAAGGCAAAAGTGGTCCAACCCGGTACTAGTAAGGTGTGAAGAAAATGTACTGGCAGTTTATTACAAGTTTAATGCAGCGTAATATACAACAGCAACTCAGACTGCACTTTAAACTCTTAATAGAGGGAAAGCCCCGCCCACTATTCACCATCTCTCCCTTATTAGCATAGGACGTTAGTCTTGTTTTTAAATTTGCCACTATGCTGATACAAAGGCATTTGTAGCTCCGCCCCCTCTTCTAAAAAGAGCACAATCTTATTTAAATTTAAGTGAAGTTTATTTCTAAACTAATTTGGAGAGGATCACGTGCTTATGATCGCTTGCAGCCAACTCCGCATTATTCAATTTATGATTGACCAATCAGACGATTCCTAAGCCACTATAAATGCTCTAAGTTCAATATAACAGCCATCTTTGTTTTTAAGAATCCCCCCCCCCTCCACCTTTACTCCTCCTCCTTTCTAGATGGGGGGCACGGTGGCCCAGTGGTTAGCACTGTTGCCTCACAGCAAGAACGTCACTGGTTCTAGTCCTTACCAAACGTTTCTGTGCGGAGTTTACACGTTCTCCCCGTGCTCATGTGGGTTTCCCCCGGGTTCCCCGGTTTCCTCTCACCGTCCAAAAACATGCAACTTAAGTTAATTGACTAATCTAAATCAGCACCATAGACATGCTCCTAGTAAATAGTTATCTCTTAAGAGCAATCGCTATCTGTTCATTATCTACTACAGCAGGGAAGTTCTCGAGATCTACCTGAGCTTAAACTCCCCTCTCGCCTTGCAAACGGGAGGGAGCCCCGGGCTCGAGGATCTTATGAGCTCAGTGCTCTCTCCCGAGCCAAACTAGCTTTATAATCAATCATCAGCTAAGTGTGAACTCTTGAAAGCGACAGTCACCAAAACACCACAATTAGGATCAAAGACTAAAAGGGTCCGTTTCAGAATGAAAACATTATTTGTGTGGTATTTTGAGCTCAAACATTACACACACACATTCTAGAAACATCCTTTTACATCTTGTAAAAAGGGGCATAATAGGTCTGCTTTAAGCTGAATACTAGGATCTTGTAAAATATTATGTACTACATATTATGTAGCCTACTAAAGATACTGTATGTTGCTAATTTTGCTTGTTGCAACTCTCTGATTGGTGGATTTTCAGCACAGCATCATGGGTATTGTAGTTTTTCTACATTGATTTGACTATTAAGCACACTTGTTTTATGAATGGATTGGTTCAACAGAAGCATATTGAATCTAATAATAACCTCAGAGCTCATGACAGTTCTGTCTTTAAATGTTTATTAGTTGTAGTTAAAAATTGAGATATTTAATCAGGATTTTCCTTCCAGAATCCCACTATTGTGGTTCATTGCTTAGTATTATTGCATATGGTCATATGATTAATGATAATATTTTTTTATAATTTTATTTCTTTAGAACTTTTATTATTTTTTAAGATTTTTTTTTGTTAAATGTTAATATTCATGTTTAATTTAATTTCAGCTTTTATTTTAAATACTGAAAATGTTTTACTAACAATAACAACATGACGAGATACCACAATAAAACTGTCACGATCACCAGCGATCTTAACTCCATAGATCGCTGGTAAACATGCACAATAGCTTACGTACTACAAATCCGCCATCTTACGGACTACATCTCCATACATGCACTCCGCTCACACACACATGCTCCTCATCCTGATTGATTGCACACACAAACCACCGGAGGATTGTCAAGGACTGATTACACACCCTATTTAAGCAGCACATACACTCACTCTAGTCGCCGAGTCTTGATATCTGTATAGTGAGATTACAACGTGGTTTCCTTGTCTTGCTTTGCTGTGTTTTTGACCCTGGCCTAGTGGTGGGCAAAGCGAGGCTTCGTGAAACACTGAAACAGTCGAAGCAAATGTGTTGAAGCTTCGAAACGTTTCGAAACCCCACTCTACGGTGACACCTAGAGGTCATTTTTTATGTATTGCACTGGAACAACGTCAGCAAAGAACAGTTGAGCAAATTGAGGTATTAAACTCCACTTTGTAGATTGAACCTACAAGTGGTTTTATTGGAGCGGTAAGGGTTCCTGACTACCATGTGGGCATACTGGGTTCGAATCCAGGCTGAGACAGCTCTTTTGAAATGCTTTAATATCAGTTTGAATGGCTCTGTTCTTGTATCGTTTTGTTTCAACATTGATCTGACATCCGAATAGACACTTTGTGAATAAATATGTCTTGTTTTAGTCATAAAACAGGGTTGTTGCTAGATCAGACACGGTTGTGGCCAGAAGTTAACAAGAATTATTTATATTATTCATGAAATTTCCAATTTATTGTATTTTATTTATGTCTACCCAAAACCTAAACCCAACCATCAGAGTACTGTAAAATATTAATTATTGTTTTGTAGTGTTACAAAAATGATGCTGTATTGATGGCGTATCAGCAGCTGTATCCTATTCAGACTACACCATAAAACAGTAACATGATTAAAATACATAAAATCATGATTTCAGAGTATTTGTAGAAGTCGGGATTCGAACCCAAAAGTAATTTGAAGCTCAGTTACAACATGCACACGCACGGTCCACTAGGCCATAATAGACAGAAGAATTGTCAGACCCTGTCAGTCAAATGCGCATTCGCCAGGTCTCGAAACGCTTCTGAAATGATCGATGCTTTGAATCGCTTTAGTCACATGACCAAGTGTTTCGAAACACTTTAGTCACGTGACCTGGGTGTTTCGGACCATGATTCGGTGCAGTTTCGAAACACTTGCGCTTTGGGATCTCGACACTGTGTCGAAACGTCAGTTTCACGTCAGCTATCCCTACCCTCACCCAGTTGATTTTGTTTACTCCTGTCTTCTGCCTGCCTTGTGACCATCTGCCTGTTATTTCGAATACGACTCTGGATTTCCTTATACATCTGTTTGCTCCTGTATTGATCATTGCTTGCCTGATCATCCTGTTAATAAAACCCTGCGTTTGGATCCTCACCCCTGTTATCACATCCCTGGTTACAAAAACCATATTCAGGTTGTTTTTATCATTTCCTTTTGACGACTAATCTCAAAATATTACAGTTTTACTTGGGTATTTTTGGTGTAAATCTATATGTGAACATTGTTAATTATGAAACATCATTCTTAGGTTATTTTGGGACAACTTAATTTTTTATATTCAATTAACTTAAACGTAATCCATTTGTGTTGGGACAACATTAGGGATTGTGTGGAATCCAGCATTTTTGGTGTGAACAGGCCTTTAGTCTAAATATTAAAGCCTCCATTTTCTTTTCTTTTTTGCATGTGAAACCCAGAGAATATCCTCTGCTCTGGTCTTCAAACACTCCTCAGGCCAATAACAGGCCGTCCTCCAGATACTCAAGAGTCCATTAGTTGTGATCTGGAAGGCAGAGGTAATGGCAACATCTCCATATATCAGCTTGACTCTGCTTACGGCTCATTTAAGGCTGCAAATTTCTTTGACACGATACCTTTTTGCCTATTGAAGAGCTCTGACCTGTGCACTGGGCCAATATATCACACAGACAGGATGAGAATGCTGATATTAAAGCTGTTGTCTGTGTTATTTTGGTTAAAAATGATCCAAAACTGTATATAAAAAGCCGGTTCTTGATTCACAATGGTAAAAATGTATTACATAGCTCACCATGTAATTATTTCATTTATGTTTACTCTTCCTGAAGTGGTCAGAAAGCTTTGAGGTTCTTTCAATCCAATTGGAGGTATGTGCCCAGGGCTACATTTTTGGAAAGCGCCAAATATAGTGCATCCGGAAAGTATTGATAGTGCTTCACATTTTCCACATTTGTTTATATTACAGCCTTATTTTTAAAATGGATTAAATTGATTTATTTTCTCAACATTCTACACACAATCCCCCATAATGACAATGTGAAAAAAGAGTTTTTTAAATAGTTGCAAATTTATTAAAAATAAAAAAAGCTGTAAAATCACATGTACATCAGTATTCACAGCCTTTGCTCAATACTTTGGCAGCGATTACTGCCTCAAGTCTTTCTGAATATGATGCCACAAGCTCTGCACACCTGTCTTTTGGAATTTTTGCCCGTTCCTCTTTGCAGTACCTCTCAAGCTCTATCAGGTTGGATGGGAAGCGACAGTGTACAGCCATTTTCAGATCTCTCCTGAGAGGTTCAATAGGATTTAGGTCTGGACTCTGGCTGGGCCACTTAAGGACATTCACTGAGTTGTTGTGAAGCCACTCCATTGATATTTTGACGGTGTGCTATGGGTCATTGTCCTGCTGAAAGATGAATCGTCGCCCCAGTCTGAGGTCAAGAGCACTCTGAAGCAGGTCTTCATTCAAGATGTCTCTTTACATTACTGCATTCATCTTTCCCTTTATCCTGAATAGTCTTCCAGTTCCTGCTGCTGAAAAACATCCCCACAGCATGATGCTGCCACCACCATGCTTCACTGTAGGTATGCTATTAGCCTGGTGATGAGCGCTGCCTGGTTTTCTCCAAACGTAACATCTCGCCGCTCTACAATACAGGCCTGATTGGTGGATTGCTGCACAGATGGTTGTCCTTCTGTAAGACAGAGTGACCAATGGGTTATTTATCACCTGTGATCACTGATCACTCAGCTTAGATGGCCGGCCAGCAAGAGTCCTGGTGGTTCTAAACATCTTCCACTTACAGATGATGGTGCTCATTGGAACTGTCAGAGCAGCAGAAATGTTTCTGTAACCTTCCCCAGCCTTGTGTCTCGAGACAATCCTGTCTCGGAGGTCTACAGACAATTTCTTTGTCTTCATGCTTGGTTTGTGCTTTGACATGCACTGTCAAGCCTGGGCCCTTATATAGACAGGTGTATGCTTTTTCAAATCATGTCCAGTCAGCTGAATTGACCACAGGTGAACTCCAATGAAGCTGCTGAAACATCTCAAGAGTGATCAGTGGAAACAGAATGAACCTGAGCTCAATTTAGAGCTTCACGCCAAAGGCTGTGAATACTGATGTACATGTGATTTATCAGCTTTTTATTTTTAATAAATTTGCAACAATTTCAAAAACTCTTTGTCCACATTGTCATTATGGGGGATTGTGTGCAGAATGTTGAGGAAATCAATTAATTTAATCCATTTTGGAATAAGGCTGTGACATAAACAAATGTGGAAAAAGTAAAGCGCTATCAATACTTTCCAGATGCACTGTATGCCCGGAGCTACATTTGCTTGTAGTTTTAATTTTCACAAATCCACTAGAGGTCGCTGTGTATATTCTTGACAATCTCAAATACATTACTAGGCAACATTCTCTAATATGCAGTAGTTCTAGTAAATCCTCTAGAGGCCGCTGTGTACATTTCTGCAAATCTTAAATGCATTACTGGGCCATATTTTTTTAATAAGTGCCATTGTTTGTAAATCCACTAGAGGCCGCCGTGTACATTATTAACAGTTTCAAATGCATCTTGGGCCACCTTTTCTCATGTCATATTTCTTGTAAGTCCACTAGACTTTTATATTTGCTAATATAAGTTAATATCTTTTAAGTTCCTTTTTTACTAACACACTGCATGTAGTAGTAAGAAACTAAAATACAGATTATTGAATTATTGACTTGACTACAAAATTAAATCGCAAATCAAATCGAAATCGCAATATCTGAATAATAAAAAAATAAATAAAAATCGCAATTAGATATTTTCCCCAAATCGCACAGCCCTACTCTCGGATATTAAAATGCACTCGACCGTTAATGACTGAAAATGAGTCAGGCAATAAAAGAAAAATTGACTCTGAATGTCGTGTGTTTAAGGAAGAATGGAGAACTAAATACTTTTTCACCAATATCGAACAGAAAGCGCTATGTCTAATATGCCAAGAAAGTATTGCTGTTTTTAAAGACTACATCCTAGGTAATTTTTTTTAAGCAAACATTCGAATTATGCTGTCAACCAGTCACCTGCAGAAAAGGCAAACAAGGCTACAAAACTTGCCACAAACTTAAAAGCCCAGCAAAAGACAAGCGTGCTTCAGTCGGTTCAAAGCAACTGTACATAATGTGAGTACACCTTCAGATTCTTCTTTCGTTTTATCTCATAGTTTTAAACAATACTGCCTACAACTATGTGTATACCTATCCATCGTACGCATCACTGTCAACATTGCCAATTTTACATTGTCTTGTTTTTTGTGAGTATGTTGTTGTATTTTGCATTGTTGTTGTCTGGAGCCAGCACCTAAGCTTTTCACTCATCATAGCACACGTGCTGCTGATGATGTGACAATAAAAGTGATTTGATTTGATTTGATTTGATTTTATGATTGATATGAGCAAATTAATACAAGCTCAAATGAGATTGTTGTGAATTTGACTCAAATTATATAATAATTGCTGGTTAAATGTGTTAATGTTTGTCATATAATATATTTTCCATGCATACATACACTTTAAAAAGTTATTTTATCAAAGATTTGTGGTTTTATGATGATTGATCTGTATATTCTAAAAGCAGTGCAAATGAGATTATTGTAAATTTGACTGAATAGTAAACTTTAAGAATTTTTTAAATGTGTTATGAATTTTTTTCTTTCAGACAATATATTTTCTATTCTCCACTGTAAAAATTATTACATTATTATTATTATTATTGTTATTATTATTATTGTTATTATTATTATTATTGTTATTATTATTATTATTATTATTATTATTATTATTATTGCTATTATTATTATTATTGTTAATATTATTATTGTTGTTATTATTATTATTGTTATTATTATTATTATTATTATTATTATTATTATTGTTGTTGTTGTTGTTGTTATTGTTATTATTATTGTTGTTGTTGTTATTATTATTATTATTAGTAGTAGTAGTATAATTTTATTATTATTACTATTATTATTATTATTATTATTATATTTTATAAGGGATTATTTTATTGTTTTACGATGATTGATAAGTAAATATAAATAGCAGTGCAAATTAATTTGACTTGTAAATTTGACTTAACAATAACTATTAAAGAAATCTGTTTTGTGTTAATGTGACATAATTCTGTCCAATATTACATGTTCATGCATACTGCCACCATAAATAAAAGTTATTTTTTGAAGGATTGGCCCTTCACTTGGTTTGCAAAACTTGATGTGGCCCTCGGGTCTAAAAAGTTTGCCCACCACTGCACTAGAGGCCACTACTGTATGTACATTTCTGCAAATCTCAAATACATTACTGAGGCATGCTTTATTTATACATGCAATTTCTTATAAATCCACTAGAGGCCACTATGTACATTTCAGCGAATCTCAAGTATGATACTGGGCCATGTTTGCTCATACATGCCATTTATACATCCTTCTTGCACGTGTCCGTAAGACTGTCTTCCCTGAACTTCCAATTAATAGTGTTTTTTTTAAAGCAAACTAGAATAAAAATAGCACATCCCACCTACATGCATTTACCATGATTTCACACTTCACACACTGCTTTTTTTTCCCCACTCTGCATCCCAAGTCCAACACCGTACTACCAAGCAAACTGGTCTCACCAGAAAAGCCGTCCAAAGAGAGGTAAGCAGTCAGCAGTAGCATGAAAAGGAAAATATAAAATGCAACCAGATATATGGCAGCGCACATATTTGCTATTTCCTACATATGTAGCCCTGGGCACATATCTCCTTTCCTCTGTTGAACACACACACACAAAAAAGATGTTCTGAAGAAAGCTAAAAACCTGTAACCATCGACTTCTATAGTAGGAAAAACAATTAGTCAATGGTTGCAGGTTTCCAGCTTTCATAAAAAAAATCTTCCACCTCAGTTTTTCATCAACAGATGATCGTTGAAAGATGTCACTATTTATCATTAAAAAAAGGTGAATTATTGATTCTGATTAATTTGATTTTGGAAGCAAACTAATTGTTTAAGCCTTTACTTTGTTCCAAACCAGTTTCTAAGGAACAAAGTGAACTTCTATGATCAGGGTTTTTATCTGCATAGAGAATTATGAGAGTCAGGGATGGATTAACCAATGGGCATTATGGGCACAGGCAGGGGCCCCTGCGCACTTTGGGCCTCTGCGAGGGATTTTGGAGTGACTTTTTAGGCTAAATGCAAATAGCGCACCTCGTTAAAATAAACTAGTTGAGTGTTTCCCACCAGCGCCGTTTGATCAACAGAGACAACATAACTAAAGAGTGCAGTAGACATCAGGTGGGTGTGGTGTAGCTCGTAGAGAGCATGGTAACATGTTTTGAGGTGACTGATCATGAACATGGTTCGAATCCAGCGTCTGATGAACACGTTCTTCTTTTTCCCCCATTACATATCAGATTGGAAATACATTTATTTTCAATACAAAGGAAATGTTTTTGTTTAAAAAAAATAAATAAAGTATATAATATCTATAAAATCAGTCACAAGGTATTTAATAATAATAAATATTCTATAAATTCTATAGTTATTTTCCACCTGGTGTTAAATGTTAGCGACATCTTAATGTAATTAATCTTTATTTACAATGTTAGTCGCCCTGCTTCACCCATATTCTCCGACCTCATGGAGAGAGAGAGACAGAGAGAGAGACAGAAAAAGCCCCTGAAGAGTAGAGAGACAGGAGAGAACTGGTACAGCGTGTGTGATTTTGGATACGTTCAGCTTTATAATCAAGTGCTGTTTGCCTACTCTTCTTCATCATGAGAGACAGCAGGAATCATTAATCAGTGTGTGTATTATGGAGGACTCAGATTCATAGATCTGGACTGGATTGGAGAGGTGTTTATCCAAATCATATGCATTAGAACTTTGTAGAAGTTACACATTAAAAATACCCTTAAATATAAATTTTCAGTACTGCTTCAGTGAACTTGTACAAGTACATTAAAAACCATTAATTTTCACTAGTTTTATTACTATTTTTTATCAAAGTGGGCTTTAAATGCTTTTAAAATCACTATAAATATATGTACTATGTCATTTATTAAAAAAAAAATGTGGACAAAATATTATAGATTAACTTTAATTTAAAAATATTATATTAATCTGATTTTTTAATTCAACTATAGGGGTGCGTGCGGCCTTGTAGGGGGCCCTACAATACATTGTTCCCAGTGGCCTCTGAATTCTTAATCCGGGCCTGACAAGAGTCATCCTCATTAAATTTTGTCAACCCAGGCTCATTCTGAATACGTACCCCTGTATACATTTCTGAACAGTGCGAAATGCATCCCAGGAGGTATTTGTTTTCATACATTCACCACCAAAGGTCGCTGTGTACGCTTTTTCAGATCTCAAATTTCTCTAGTGAGAGCCATTTATGCCTGATGTTCTTGCGTAAATTCACTAGAGGCCGCTGTCGACTGATTGACTGACCAATCGAGTGACCCACCCTCCTCCTTCCCTAAACCCAACCAATAGTGTTTTCAAAAGCAATCCAGAAAAACAAAATCCCTCGCGGCAGCCTGATTATTATTATTTTTTTTTTTACCACATTTTCAGATTTTACCACATTCTCACCCTGTTATTTACATGGCGAGCCACTGGGCGAGCCACTGGGCAAACGGGTAACAGCAGGAAAGCCGTCCATATGGAGGTAAGCGGTCAGTTGTTAAGCGAGAAAAGGAACAGCGTCATACCGCCCCATAGCGTACGTTTTAAAGATGAAATGCGGCCATACGTACCTCTGGTTACATAATTCGATCTTCAGAAATGTATATAGGGCTACGTTTTCAGTATGAGCCTGTGTCGAATTTTGAAACCTCGTCCACCTTTTGACAGAAATCAGTCACAGATACTGACAGACTATACAAGTGAAGCTTACGCACTGCTTATGCCTTTTTAAATAAGATTTTATTTTACTTGATATGATTACAAGAGGGGGACAGTGGATCAGGGGTTAGCACTGTCACCTCACAGCAAGAAGGTCACTGGTTCAAGTCCCGGCTGGGTCAGTTGGTTTTCTGTGTGGAGGATGTTCTCCCTGTGTTGGAGTGGGCTTCCTCCGGGTGCTCCGGTTTCCCACACAGTCCAAACACATGCCCTATAGGGGAATTGATGAACTAAATTCGCCATATATGAGTGTGTATGGATGTTTCCCAGTACTAGGTTGCTTTAAGGGCATTTTGCTGTATAAGTTGGCAGTTCATTCCGCTTTGGCGACCCCTGATGAATAAAGGAACTAAGCCGGAGGAAAGCTAATGAATGAAGATAACAAGAATAATGCTAAGTGTGTTTGTTTTTAGCAAACATTTCATGATCAGGATACCACCTATGCCTCATTTTAAGCCACAAAAAACACCCTGTATGAAGGTAATATGTTTTAGAAATCTCAGTGAACAGCAGCACAAACAGGTTGTATTTTCTCTCAGTGCTGAATCTCTAATTGTGCAGATGGACCACAGCGATCTCGAACTCATGGGGTTCGAGGCTTTTGTTTGATGAGCCGATCACAGGCTCATTATGTTGGCCCCAGGCTTGGGTTTAAGTCAGCAGGGACGCAAGGGCCCCTTTTAAACAGTAAGAGATCCAGTAGTTGCTACGGAGATTGTAAACCATGTACAATCAACAGCCGTGACTTTCCTCATGTGTGAATAAAGCAACCGTACATCTTATTAGCACAAGATCAGGCTGATTTATGCTGTTGTTTACTCGCGGTGTTGCACTTTTAAAACCGATTACCAAAGTAATCTGCTTTGCTTTTTAATAACTAAGACCAATTAAAGCACAATTTGCAAAAAAAAACTAACAAAATTCTTAAGTAGTTTGAACAAGCAGCGAAAGTCATTTTTTGCAGTGACAATAACAATAAATATGACGATAATCATATTTTCGTCTACACAGATGAATGATGATGATCTGTTTATTTTTAGATTCTGATTTTAATTGTGCAGTATCTCTTGTCACCAGCAGGTGTCCTCTGTGTTCTGCTAGCGCATCTGGGTAGGGTTGCAGCAGCTGTTCGTTAGTTCTCTCTTAAGCTTGAACATAAAGTCCACACTAGGGGCTTAGTAGCTACTAGCTAGTTTATAACTACAGTTGTTTTGACTTCGGTTGCACCACATGTTCTTAGGGCAAACTGTAGTTAGTAGGTCGTAAGCTCTTCGTAAAGTCATGTGCAGTTGCACTGAATGATGTGATATCCAATAAGAAGCATTTAAATCGTTAAACTGCTTTAAAATTCTGCAGCTAATGTGCCTATCAGGGTTCATACGGTCATGGAAAACCTGGAAAAGTCATCGAATTGTGGTATGGCTTTTTCCAGGTCAAGGTGGCACAGTGGGTAGCGCTGTCGCCTCACAGCAAGAAGGTCGCTGGTTCGAGCCTCGGCTGGGTCAGTTGGCATTTCTCTGTGGAGTTTGCATGTTCTCTCTCTGTGTTGGTGTGGGTTTCCTCTACAAGTCCAAAGGCATGGTATAGGGGAATTGGGTATGCTAAAATTGGCTGTACTGTGTGTATGGATGTTTGCCAGTGATGGGTTGCAGCTGGAAGGGCATCCACTGTGTAAAACATATGCTGGATAAGTTGGTGGTTCATTCCACTGTGGCAACCCCTTATTAATAAAGGGACTAAGCCGAAAAGAAAATGAATGAATGTTCCAGGCCTGGAAAAGTTTTTGGAAAAACAGAAAAACCCAGAAAGTTTTGAAAAAGTCATGGAAATTAACTAATATCTGTATAGTTGAATTGGGGCTGCGCGATATTGGAAAATCTGACATTACCATATTGTGTATTTCTGTGATATATATTGCGATCTGAAAACAATGTCACCAGATGATTTAACAGGTTTATTTGGACTGATTGGGGGGATTTTGTAGAGGAGTGAATCTCAAACAATATATAACAAATAAATTACAAGCATAGATATAAAATATAGTAAAGATAAAAGTGACTGATAGTGTTCAGGTGTTCACTATTCAGGTGCAGATATTGAATAATCAACACTGCATAGTCTTCATTGTATATTACTTCATCTTTATTAAAGTTGCAGTAAATTTCTTGTGGCCGCATGTTTTAAAATGTGAAATATTGAAATGTTCACACAGTCACAGGCCTTAAAGGAACAGTTTACTCAAAGATTAAAATGTCCTCACTATTTACTCACACTTCACTTGTTTCAATTCTTTTTCAATTCAATTCAATTCATCTTTATTTGTATAGCGCTTATACAATGTAGATTGTGTCAAAGCAGCTTCACATGGAAGTTTATAGTGAATTGAAACAGTGTCAGTTCAGTTTTCAGTGTTTAAGTTCAGTTCAGTTTAGCTCAGGTCAGTGTGGTTTAATAATCACTACTGAGAGTCCAAACACTGAGGAGCAAATCCATCGATGTGCAGCTCTACAGATCCCAAACCATGCAAGCCAGTGGCGACAGCGGCGAGGAAAAAACTTCACCAATTGGCGAAAGTGAAGAATTTAAAAAACCTAGAGAGAAACCAGGCTCAGTCAGGCTGACCATTTCTCCTATGGCCAAACGTCTTGTGTAGAGCTGCAGTCTAGGCGCAGGAGCTGTAGTAGTATACTAAAGGAGTTATTCAATTATTCTTTTTGTGTTCATTTAAAAAAAGAAAACTCATAAATGTTTGAAACAAGTGAAGGTTGTAATGAAAATGGTGGGTCCATTTTTGGGTGAACTATCTCTTTAAAAAGGCATGCAGATGATCAACTTTTACTCCATTATGATTAAACTCTATTGACCTTATTCTTCAATGTGGAAGTGCGCTCGTTTTTGCGACTGTTTTAGAACTTCCGATTCAGTCGCCTATGGGAGAAATGTCTAGGAATAATAAATGGCTGAAAACGGTCAAACTACTTGCTCTACAAACAAGTGTTTGCATGATTATACGGACAAAATAGAATAATATAATAATAAGAAAATATCAGTTTGCAACATCAAGCAGCAGAACAAGCTGTTTTTAACATCTAAAAATGAATAGAAGTGATTGAGACCGGAAGTCTCAAGCCAAAAATGATTCAAATGTCTGCGCCCGCTCGTACGCGGAGAATAATGTGAATATTAAACTATAATTCCAACATTGCATATCCTGTGATGTGACTATTGCGGATGCACACACTGCGATATCAATGCTGAAACGATATATTGTGCTGCCCTAACTTGAATATAGTTGTCTTTACTTCTTTTCTGTCCTTGGCCAAAAAACGGCTCTTACATTGTCAGTGCTGTGTAAACATTATCAAAATCAATTTGACATAGGCATACCTGTCAACCCTACCGTTTTTCCCGCGATTCTCCCGTATTTTACAATTCTATCCCGCTATCATCCCGTAAAGGTATTTTCCTGTATTTCTCCTGTATTTTCAGTCTTTCTCTGAAGGGTGGCAATAAACATTAAAAAGCAGATCCTCCCTATACGCAACCCATACTGCCAAACCACCAGGGGCCGCCCTTTGCTCTTAAATGTGAGTCTGTTCTGTGCTTTCGCTTTGTTAAGGCATGAAAACACTTTGAAATAAATATAAAAACGGCGGGATTTCCTTTCTTTTATTACAGGTGCCGTCTCCCCTTCATATGCAATCCTCAAAACAGTCATATAGCGGTGCGTGACTGTCAGCTGACGCGCTCCATACTGATAAATAGAGGCTGTTTCCCAAACGCGATTTGAAACGAAGTCTGGATTTTGGGTATGTGTTTGAACAGACATACACACATATAATAATAATAATAATAATAATAATAATATGTAAAGATGTCAATGTCGGTGGGTTTTTTTTCAAACACAACAAATTTCGTCCTAAATGAGCATAACAATTTAGGAAAGCCATCGAATGCTTTCATTATAACGTTACATGTGTGCATTTTTAAAGAGACGCCTGTTATTTAATGTAATCAAACGAAAAAAATAATCTAAATAAATAAGAGATTCATTTGTTGCTCTTTAATCAGAATGTGTGAGTTATACAGTGAAGGAACGGCTAATGAGATTTGATAGCTTGATCTTATTTCAATAATAGCTATTCATAATAAGATGAACTGTTTGCTAATATCTTTTGCTGCTAATGTATACCATCTACATTTTCTTTTGTAAATAATAATAATAAAACATATAACTGACCATTGGGGGGGGGATTCCTTATTATGGTGGGCACATCCCTTATTTTCACATCCCAATGTTGACAGGTATGGACATAGAAATAAAAACCAATTTAAACTTAAATAGACTGTTGTGTCTTCTATGATGTGCTGTAATAAATTTGAACGTCATTGGTTATTATTTACCATGTATATGTAGACATTACATAAAACATTACGTCATGAAAATGTACTTAAAGCTTTGGAAAAGTCTTGGAATTTTGACATGGCATTTTCCAGGCCTGGAAAAGTTTTGGGAAAAACAGAAATACCCACAAAGTTTAGGAAAAGTCATGGATAACAGATATCTGTATACTTGAATATAGTTTAGTTGTCTTCTTTTGTGTCCGTGGCCAATCACATCCTCTCACATTATTAGTGCGGTGTAAGCATTATCTAAATAAATTTACATATAAATCTAAATTTAAACTGAATGGATTGCTGCGTGTTTTACGATATGCTGTAATAAATTTAAACGTCATTGTTTTTCTTTTATCACGCATATATACAGTTGCAATCAGAATTATTCATCCCCCTTTGAATTTTTTTTTCTTTTTTAAATATTTCCCAAATGATGTTTAACAGAGCAAGGAAATGTTCACAGTATGTCTGATAATATTTTTTCTTCTGGAGAAAGTCTTATTTGTTTTATTTCGGCTAGAATAAAAGCAGTTTTTAATTTTTAAAACCCATTTTAAGGTCAAAATTATTAACCCCTTTAAGCTATTTATTTTTTCCATAGTCTACAGAACAAACCATCATTATACAATAACTTGCCTAATTACCGTAACCTGCCTAGTTAACCTAATTAACCTAGTTAAGCCTTTACATGTCACTTTAAGCTGTATAGAAGTGTCTTGAAGAATATCTAGTCTAATATTATTTACTGTCATCATGACAAAGAGAAAATAAATCAGTGATTAGAGATGAGTTATTAAAACTATTATGTTTAGAAATGTGTTGACAAAATCTTCTCTCCGTTAAACATAAATTGGGGGAAAAAATAAACAGAGGGGCTAATAAATCAGGGGGTTGAATAATTCAGATTGCAACTGTAGACATTGCATGAAACATTAGGTCATGAAAATAGACTTGAAAGTCTTGGAAAAATCATACAGAGTAAAATGTGTATGAACCCTGAATCTTTAAATCTACAAAAACTAGCAAAATCAACTCTTTTGCCATGTAATTTTTGTTATACAAAAAACAGTTTGTTTTTCATGTCAAACTTTGGTATTTAATAATAGTATTATCACTCTAGAGACCCGATGCAGAATTGTTGTATTTTAGTGTCTTGATGAATAGTGTCATGCTCTGCAGGTGAACCCTGTGTTTAACACAGTTTGGGTTATTTTCTTTGGCTTTTATTCTTGGTTTTTGTACCAAATGACAACTGTAAAATATTGCACAGCATTTGAAAGTGTTTGTTTTTGTCGGCGATATCGGGTAAGCACAATTCTTTATTTATTTTTGGAGCTTGTGCTGCAGTCTGTCTGTCTGTCTGTCTGTCTGTCTGTCTGTCTGTCTGTCTGTCTGTCTGTCTGTCTGTCTGTCTGTCTGTCTGTCTGTGCGTGCGTGCGTGCATGAGGGCATATGTGTGATTGTGCGTGTGCGTGTGCGTGTGCGTGTGCGTGTGCGTGTGCGTGTGCGTGTGCGTGTGCGTGTGCGTGTGCGTGTGCGTGTGCGTGTGCGTGGGCTTGCCTCTCCTCTCTCTCTCTCGGCTGTTCCTTCTCCTCCCCTTATGAAGGTGTCTCTCCGGCCCAATCACTAGAAAATACAGGTGTTACTGATTATTTATGATTGGACCACTGACCAGCCGCCGGTGTCTCCGCTTGCTCTCCCCCTTTTTGGGTGTTCGATCACGCCTTCCCCACCACACACACCTTTAAAGAGTACCTTTTATCCTCGTCAGCACATCAGTGCATGTTGTTATTGTTAGTAAAACACTTTCAGCATTTAAAATAAAAGCTGAATTTAAAATTAACATGAAATATTATAGCAAAAATAAATATAAAATAATATAAAGTTGCTTTAGAAGCTCACGTGAATGCATTCGGCTAAAATACTGACATAAAAAAATGTAACGAATATGACAGAAACAACTCAAATGCTGAAAAATTTAAACAAATAAAAATAAAAACAATTAAAATATATTAATAATCATATGACCATATGCAATGATTCACAATGAACCACAATAGAGGGAATCTGGAGGTAAAATCTCCATAAAATGTGTAATTATTAACTGCAACTCATAAACATTTACAGACAGAACTGTGGATGTAGACCAAATCATTCAGCAACTGTTTGGGAAGGTTTTGAGAAAATGCCTCTGACGGTGAGGGAGAGAAGGACATCAACATAGCCTTGGAAAACTGTTTACAGAAATCTCATTTTGCATGCTATATTTGTCACGATCACCAGCGATCCTCTCTCCTCAGATCGCTGGTAAACACACACACAATCTCAAGAACTACAGATCTGCTGAGAGTTGGACTACATATTCAGTCATGCCACACGCACACACCTGATCCTAGTCACCCTTGATTGCACTCTCACAGCTGTAGCCTCAAGCACTGATACATGGACTATATAGTGAGCACACAAACACACAATGTTGCTGAGCCGTGTTATCTGTATAGAGTGACACCACAACGCGGTTCCTGGTTTGTTTATCTGTGTTTTGATCCTTGCCACGTCTATTGTTATATTCCTGTCTGCTATTTTGACCATGACTCTGGATTGCCCTTTTACATCTGTTTGCTCCTGTTCTGATTATTGCTTGCCTGACCATCCTTTAATAAATCCTGCAGTTGGATCCTCACCCTTGTTGTCAGCGTCACATCTCCCCGATGTTACAATCTTCATCAAATTTATATATAAATGTAAATAATATATGAGACACTTGGCTTTCAAGTCATATTTTTTCTAGGACATTACATTAATGTTTTCTTGTGTTTGTATATTTTTTCTCATGACTTCATAAAGTATAACTTTTTATATTTTTAACATGTAACTTCACATTTTACTACAGTAAAACTCAAAGTGTCTTCTTTCCAATGATGCCTAATTTGTGTTTGTAGCTTACTGGAGTCAGGAAGTGTTACTATTTAAACTTAGGTAGGTGTAAATCCCCAAAATTGTTAAAGGGTCACAAAACACATGTTTAGAGCTGCTGACAGTCATATCTGTGTCCCACGCTGCTATAAACACTATTAGGACACACATATTGCACTTAAAAGTGAAAATTACTTGTTTTTTTTTGCGTTCTTCCGGTTTAAAACTAATTTTAAAGCTGCGTCACAGCGATTAGATACTTGTGTGTGATCCAGTATGGAGAGTGGATGTCTGTACCTGCGAGTACATCGTGACGCCTCTGAGTGTGCAGCATTAATTCATGAGAAAGACTTGGTTCAAACCAATCAGCGCGCTCTATTGTGTCTGCGGTGCAACTTCATTAATATGCATGATAGTTTTGAAGACACTGTCATTGATCTGCAGTTATAATCAACTCATGTTCATAGTAAAGTTAGTAATAAACATGTATTTGTGTGTAAAGCATCTGTTTTGTGAGAAGTGCTTCTCATATGATATGTGAGCTACTCGTACAGCTTTACTGTAGACATTTTCTCCAGCGAAAATGACGTTGACTGCAACTTTCTGTCGTACACCACGCCCACCAAAAGAGTACCTTTGGTACCCTTTTAGCAGTGGAAACGCAAGCCTGATAAAGGTGACCCGTACCGACCCGTACCGTACTGTACCAGTCAGTGGAAACGAGCCATTAGAAGCTGCTTATATTCACACACCGCCGACACACACCTGTGTTTAAACCCCTTATAAAACTAATTTGTGTATAATAGGTCATTTTTAATCCAACTCAATGCATGCTTGTAAATGATGACATCAGCAGCTGTGGTATAATGCTCATAATACACTGCACAGACAGGCTTCAAGTTGGCTGTCAGATTTATTTCAGACATCAAGGGTTGGTTTATTTCAGCCCAGACTCATTTATCAGAGTCTGGGGCCGTCGGCCTGCTGTTTCAGGGACAGTTGCCAGGGTACATGGCCAAAACTATCCTTCCCTGTCCGGCATCCCGCAGCAGGACTCCTGGCACCATCCAGACCTGCTGTGCATGGAGGTATAGAGGCTGTCTTTGGAAATGAATGCACTGCCACCTCTAAATAAATACCTCTTGCTTATTTGTATTAGAAAATGTTAATTAATTAATATTTTATAAAATGTTAATAATATAAAATGAATTGTACTAAAATAGATTGTAATGAAAATATATAATTTTATAAAATTGTATTAAAATATAAATTAATTACCTGTAATAAAATAAACTGTAACAATTTATTGTAATAAAATAATTCATGATAATATTAATTAACATTTAATATATTGCTAATAAATCTATTTATTTTAAATATAAATGAATTAATATTAAAATGACCTGTAATAAAATAAATTGTAAAAAATTATTGAATTAAATAATTATTGATAACATTAATAAAAATGTTAAATCAACAACAAACAAACTATTAATTAATTCATTCTAAAGCTTTTTGTAATAAATAATGTATATGAATGAACTAATATTAAAACTATTAAAATAAAATATATTAAATTATTGTAATAAAAAATATAATATTAATTAACATTTAAATATTTAACAAATTAACAACTAATAGTAAAATTAACTGTATTAAAAGAAAATGAATTGTAATGTATTTTAGTAAAAATGTATATTAATATTAATTAAAATATTTATTCATTAACAATACATTTAATTTTATAAAAAATTTATTGTAATAAAAAATATTATTTTAAATAAAATGTTATTTATTAAATTCTAAATTAATTAATAATAAAATTATCTGTAATAAAATAAATTGTAACACAAATGATTGTAATAACATAATTAATGATAATAACATTTTAATTAGCATTAAATAAAATACAAATTCATATTAAAGTTAATTGAAATAAATTATGAATATGAAATCCAATGTATATGATTTAATATTTAAATTAACTGTAATAAAATTGTAATAATATTGTAAAAATGCATGATATTAGTTAACATTTAAATATTTAATACATTATTTATAATTTATTGTATTAATAATAATTATTAATTAACTGTATTAAAAGAAAACAAATTGTAATAATGATACTAATATTAATTAAAATATTAATCAATTAACATTAAAGTTAATTTTATCAAATAATTGTAATAAAAATTATTATAATAATAAGTAAAATATCAAATTCATTTTTAAATTAACTGTAATAAAATAAATTGTAACCCAAGTTATTGTAATAAAATAATTTATTATTAAAATATACATTTAAATTAATTATATTTAATAATCTATCATTTATTAGTCAAATTAACTTTTAAAATAAAATATTTTATTTGACAATTTTATTTATTTACATTAACAGTTGATTTTACTCTTAATTTATATAGTTTTTTATATTATTAAATATAAATTTTATATCTATTTAATTCTATTTCATTTAATGACATTAAAATACAAATATTTTTAAAGTCAGTTTCCAGTGGTAAATTCTGTAGTGTTTGTGAACCTCAATTTTGCTAATACCATACTAAATAGCAATGATGTAGTAAATTTACTATACATGTTATAATAACTACAATAGTCCAGTCATTTGGTATCAGAAGTGGCTCATATGAAAGGTAAAGGCCTCTAGATTACGCTTATTTTACCACAATAAAATATGATCATGTCTTGACTTTTAATGATTTAATTAGGACAATAAGATCTGACTTTAGACAAAAGTCTCATCACTGAACCTTCAATAATGTCCA
>CAIGQZ010001492.1:30661865-30675159 GCA_903798205.1 Danio tinwini | reverse complement strand
ACTGGACATTATTGAAGGTTCAGTGATGAGACTTTTGTCTAAGCAAAATCTGATCTTACTGTCCTAATGAATCATTCAAAATCAAGGCATGATCATATTTTATTGTGCTCAAATAAGCGTCATCCAGAGGCCTTTGCCTTTCATATAAGACACTTCTGATACCAAATCATCAACTAGAAGTCAAATTATTATTTGTTGGTCCTAAAACTTGGATAGGCGACAAGACTTTTGTCAGGTAGTATATTCATTCATTCATTTTCTTTTCGGTTTAGTCCCTTTATTAATCTGGGGTCGCCACAACGGAATGAACCGCCAACTTATCCAGCATATGTTTTACGCAATCGATGCCCTTCCAGCTGCAAACCAACACTGCGAAACATCCATACACACATACACTATGGTCAATTTTAGCATAATTATTCACCTATACCACATGTCTTTATACTTGTAGGGAAAACCAGAGTGCCCGAAAGAAACCCACGCCGACACGGGGAGAACATGCTAACTCCACACAGAAATGCCAACTGACCCAGCCAAGACTCGAACCAGCTGTGTGGCGATTGTGCTACCCACTGTGCCACCATGACAATACTATTGTAGATTTTATTTTTATATTTTCAATCATTATTTATTTTATAATTTTATATTTTATTTGAGCTATTTACTTGAGGCAAACGTGCTATCCACTGCGTCGCCCTAGTGCATTCATCTTAGTAATATTCTTGAATATAATATGCCAGTGTTTAGAGGAGTTATGTACAACATAACAATATATTTTCAGTCTTTTAGTGGATGTGATTATATGAAAGCTACTGTAGTAGAACTGTGGTTCTGAATTGTGTTTACACTTAAAATAAAAAAGTAAGTACTGCTATTTATTTAATATGTTTTCAGCTTCTCTCTTACATTCTTTGGGCTTTTGTCTCTGCTTATCAGAAATCACCACAGTGGAATGAACCGCCAACTACTCTATTAATCATGCTAACCACTTAGCCACAATGCCACTTTCAGCTCCTATACTCTCAGGATCATTCAGCATAAATCTGCAGAGTTTTCTAATAACAAAAACGTTAGTTAAATTGGCTCATTTGGCTCTTTTTTGCGGTGGCCGGGAAGTGCAAAACAATATCACAAAATGTGAAACACTTTTACAAAGCTCGGGACAAATTTACATTTTGAAAAACATTTTTGCCTATCATAAAACACAATGACTGAAAAAACTCTTTTACCAAGGACACAACAAATTTACATTTTAGAAAAAATTAAGAAGACGCAAAACACTTTTACCAGTCCCCAAACAAATTTACAGATTCTTTACGGAAAGGGAACGTACCACACACTGGAAATGACGCGGCATAAAACATCCATTGAAGCATGTATAAAACATGAAGACGCTGAGTTTTTTTTATAGACATTTTTACAAAACTCATTCTTTAAATGCTAACATACTGCTATCTGTCCTTTAAAATCATATATTTAAAACATAACCACAACATTAAAATGTAAATAATTAAAAACAAAACCTTGTAGTTTGTCTTGACGGTTTTTTTTCCCGCCACACAATGTTTAATTTCCATCGTCGTCGCGCTCTTTTCCGTCTTGATTTTAGCAGCGCTGACATTGATTTAATCATTGCTGGTAAAAGATAAACGCTAATCTTTTGTTCCCCTCCTGAAAAGTTGGTTCTTTCAGCTCTCTTTACTCAAACCTGCTGGGCTCCATTCGGGTCTTTTGAAAGAGGAAAATAAAGCGAAAAGTGCGGCATATTAAGAGTCCTTCTGTGCGCCTGTAATCTCTATTGTGCTTCGTCACAGGACAATTAAATCACTCCACCAGAGTCCGGCAGGCCTGTGGAGAGACAGCGAATGAAAAATAAACTCATACCAGAATATCTACACCTAACAACATGTTTAAACAACAGATAATTCAAGCTGAAACGCGTAAAATGACTGGAACTGTGTATCACTGCGCTCAATGACGCTTTTAATTAATCTTAATGGCCGGGACTATTTCTTCATGCGGAAGGACTGCGATTTTATAATTTGTGCTAATATTTTATCATACATATGCTTGTTTTGTGTTATACATAAGAAACAGTTTATACAAATACAATCCAAAACAGCCCAGGTTTGAGGTCGCTGTACTGAGAACTCAACGGATGTTTCATTTGTAAATACAATACAATGGTGCCATCTAGAGGCAAAAATATGAACACTCGTGATCTTTGTCTATTTCTGCTTAATAGGCTATTGAGTAGAAGACCTCAATTATATCTGCACACCACAAAGATAAATGTACATTATAATATGTATTTAAAATGGTTATTTCATTTAATTTTCTTTATATATTCACGAATAATGCAGACTTTCCAATGCCAGGAAAAATAGTATAACCATACTATTTTTTTCAGCAGTCTCTTTATTTATCAGGGGTCACTACAGCGGAATGAACCGCCAACTTATCTAGCATATGTTTTATGCAGCGGATACACTCTTATTCACACACACTACGGGCAATTTAGCTTAGTCAATTCCCCTATTTGGACTTGTGGGGGAAACCGGAGGAAACCCACGCCAACACGAGAACATGCAAACTACACAGAAATGCCAACTGACCCAGCCGAGGCTCGAACCAGCGACGTTCTTGCTGTGGGGCGATCGTGCTACCCACTGCACCACCATGACCATACTATTGTAGATCTTATTTTTATATTTTCAATCATTGTTTATTTTATTATGTAGTCTTTTGTGTTCTGTCTTCAAAGTTTTTGTTTTGTTATTAAATATGTCTATAGTTTGTATGGTTTTATTTGTCATGAAACAGTTTTATTTAATAAAGTTGAATTAAAAAGTATTAAATAAATATATATTTTTAATATATATATATTTTTTTTTATCAGTTTAATGGTTTAGTTTAATTCATAAAATATTTGGATGTTTTATTTTAGTTTATCTCAAGGGTTCATGTTTCATAAATCCTTTGAGATGTGCACTCACTGGCCACTTTATTAGGTACACCTGTGCAATTTCCTTAACTCAAATTTCTAATCAGCCAGTCACATGGCAAAAACTCAATGCATGTAGTGGTGGTGTAATGGTGTGGGGGATATTTACTTGGCACACTTTGGGCCCATTAGTACCAATTGACCATCGTGTCAAAGCCACAGCCTACCTGAGTATTGTTGCTGACCATGTCCATCCCTTTATGACCACAGTGTCTCCATCTTTTGATGGCTACTTCCGACACGATAACGCAGCATGTCATAAAGCTCCAATCATCTCAGACTGTTTTTTTGAACATGACAATGAGTTCACTGTACTCAATGGCCTACACAATCACCAGATCTCAATCCAATAGAGCATATTTAGGATGTGGTGGAACGGGAGCTTTGCATCATGGATGTGCAGCCCACAAATCTGCGTGATGCGATCATGTCAATACGGAGCAAAATCTCTGAGGAATATTTCCAGTACCTTGTTGAATCTCTGCCACGAAGGATTAAGGCAGTTCTGAAGGCAAAACGGGTCCAACCCGGTACTAGTGAGGTGTCCCTAATAAAGTGGCCAGTGAGTATATATTGCAACGAGCGCATACGCAATAGTCACATCGCAGGATCTGCAGTGCAATTGTTTGTAACATTAAGAAACTGTAATTGTATTTATGTTTAAATACAACGAGGAATATACTGGGGTTATTTTATATTTGATTATACATTTTGCACTGTATACTGTCCAGTGAATCCATAAAATACTGTCTTTTTAGTTTGTATCTTCACTGCATTGCATTTATCAATGCTCGTGATTGATTTATTATATTTTATGCAGATGCGCTTCCCAAAAAAATCATCCGAATCAATCTAAAATTCTTACCATATTGAGCCATTTATTTCATTTGGTAAAAAATTATACTCAATATGTATTGCAGAAAAATGTAATATTGCAATGTCATTTCTTCTTAATTTTTCCTCGGTGAGGAAACAACATCTTAAAAAAGATTGTAAGAATATTTAAGAAATGCATACGCAAAAACTTGGACGAACAAACAAAATTCCTTTGATTTATTTGCATATATATTAGAAAACGTAATCCCTGTATTTGTACAAGAACATTAAATGTGTGCATGCATACCCGATAGTGTAATCTCATCCACATCTTTATGCATATTGTCAGGAAATCATGTCAGAAAATATTGCATTATTTTCAGGTCTGCGATTCCAACAAAACAGTTTTAATACAAAACAGCTTCTTTTGCACCTTTAGATCCTCTATCAGACAGATCATATACAGTATATATTTAATCACATATAAAGCTTGTTTTCTCCTCAAACACAACATCTAAAAAACAAACACACCAGAAATATATGTTTATAAAGCATATTTGGTCTGTTCAAGCATGTTTTCTGTACATTAAAATGTGTATTAACTGGTCAAGCATCTCAGCGGTCAGAGGATTCAGTCAAATGTGTTGATTTTAGAGGTAAACTGTGTTAGTGTTTGATACTGCATATTGCAAAACTCTAGTTATGGATTTTTGTTTCCTCTGATAGAAAAATAAAGCTGATTGTGACTTTTATCTCAACATTCTGATCATTGTTTTCAAGCTACTGTAGACGAGAGAATTCAGATGAATCTGATGAATATGATTTATCAAACGAGAGAGATGAATCAAATGAATCAGATAAATCTGATTAATCAAATGAACGGGATGAATCCTATTAATCAAATGAATCAAATGAAAGACATGAATCAGGTGAATCCAAATACCCAGATGAATCAAATGAATCAGATGAATCCGATTAATCAAATGAGCCAAATGAATCAGATTAATCAAGTGAATCTGATAAATCCAATTAGAATGCAGAATGGAAACGCTAGCTATGGATATTTGTTTCCTCTGATGGAAAAAAAGCTGATTGTGACTTTTATCTCAACATTCTGATCATTTTTTTCAAGCTACTGTAGACAAGAGATTTCAGATGAATCAAATAAATCTGATGACTTCGATTAATCAAATGAGTCAAATTAATCAGATGAATGAGATAAATCAAGTGAATCCAATTAACTAGATGAATTGAATGAATCAAGTGAATCTGATGAATCCAAATAATCAAATGAATGAGACGAAAGAGACGGATCAGGTGAACCCAATTAACCAGATGAATCAAGTGAATCAGATAAATACGATTAATCAAATGAATCAAATGAAAGAGATGAATAAGGTGATTCCAATTACCCAGATAAATCAAACAAAGCTGCAGTCATACTGGACTTTTCTCCCCATAAACTTCAATTCATACATGCGTGAATGCGTCAGACCAGAATTGCAAGCTTGTGCGACAAGTTTCGCAGCTCGAAATGTCTAATTATCTTGTTTAATCCCGCCCCTTTTTCGCAGCGCCATACTACAGAATTTCGCAAGCTCAAACTGTATTGTGATTAATCAGATTGTTCAAATGAATCAGATGGATTAAGTGAATCAGATGAATCAAGTGAATCAGATGAAAGAGATAAACCAGGTGAATTCAATTAATCAAATGAGTCAAATGAATAAGTTGAAAGAGATGAATCAAATTGTTCGGATGAATCAAATGAATCAGATGAATGAAATTATTTAGTCTGTTCAAGCATGTTTTCTCGAAGTATGTTTCTTAACTGGTCAAGCATCTCAGCGGTCAGAGGATTCAGTCAAATGTGTTGATTTTAGAGGTAAACTGTGTTAGTGTTTGATACTGCATATTGCAAAACTCTAGATATGGATTTTTGTTTCCTCTGATAGAAAAATAAAGCTGATTGTGACTTTTATCTCAACATTCTGATCATTGTTTTCAAGCTACTGTAGACGAGAGATTTCAGATGAATCTGATGAATATGATTTATCAAACGAGTCAGATAAAAGAGATGAATAAGATAAATCTGATTAATCAAATGAATGGGATGAATTTAATTAATCAGATTAATCAAGTGAATCAGATGAATCCGATTAATCAAATGAATCAAATGAAAGAGATGAATCAGGTGAATCCAATTACCCAGATGAATCAAATGAATCAGATGAATCCGATTAATCAAATGAGCCAAATGAATCAGATTAATCAAGTGAATCCGATAAATCCAATTAATCAAATGAATCAGTTGAATCAGATGAATGAAATGATTTGGTCTGTTCAAGCATGTTTTCTGTACGCTGAAATGTGTATTAACTGGTCAAGCATCTCAGCGTTCAGAGGATTCAGTAAAATGTGTTGATTTTAAAGGTAAACTGTGTTAGTGTTTGATACTGCAGAATGGCAAAACTCTAGATATGGATTTTTGTTTCCTCTGATGGTGAAAAATAAAGGTAATTGTGACTTTTTTTTACCTCATTATTTTTTTCAAGCTAGTGTTTTTTTCTAAGCCATTTTACAATTCTTTGTTTATATGTATTTCTGGATAGTCTGGGGGGAAAAAAGACAAAATATAATTCTGCAATTTTTACTCAAAGAAAGTTGTTATGAAGCTTGAACTCAGAGTTGTGAGATAAAAGCTTGAATTATGATGAAATGACAAAATTACCATAAAAAATGCATTGAAAACTTTTTGAGGTCTAAAAAATAGAATTTTGAGGAAAAAGTATTAATTGCGAAATTGAAACTCAAAATGTCCGAAAAACTCTGATATTGTCATTTTTTCATAGCTTTGAAATTAAAAACTAAGAATTTTTTGGGGAAAATTCATAATCCTGAGATAAAGACATGCATTCCTAATAAAAAAATACTTTCAGAAAAAAATGTGGAATTTTAAGGGAAAGAAGTCATAATTGTGAGGTCTAAAAATGAGAAAGGTAAAGGGAAATAAATAATAATAATAAAAAAACCTTAAAATTAAGAATTTTTTTTTTAAATTTTCATTGATTAATTTTCCTGCCACAGCAGAATGAACCGCCAACTTATCCAGCATATGTTTTACACAACAGATGCCATTCCAGCTGCATCCCAGTACTGGAAAACACCCATACACTATGGCCAATTTAGTTAATCAATTCCCCTATAGCACATGTGTTTGGACTGTGGGGGAAACCGGAGCACCTGGAGGAAACCCACGCCAACATGGGGAGAGCATGCAAAACTCCACAGAGAAACACCAACTGAGCCAGCTGGGACTCAAACTAGCGACCTTCTTGCTGTGAAGCGATTGTGCTACCCACTGTGCCAACGTGCTGCCAAGGGGCAGTTCACCCAATAATAAACATTTCCTCACCCTTAAGTGGTTTTAAATCTGTGCTAACCACTGAGTCACCCTAATTTTGATCGGATTTTTTTTTAAGGAATTGCAAGATATACACTCACCATTCTGAGGAAATAGACGTAACTGTGAGATGTAGACTATAATTCCAGAAAACAACTCTTAATTGTGATACACAAACATCTGTGGACTTTTAAGACTGAGCCATAAAAACAATTATAAGATAAAAAATGAGATTGAGATATAAAAATTATGAGATGACAATATAAAAACAAAAAAGTGAACTATGAGATATCTCATACTTTTTATATCTCAATTCTAAACTTTTTAATCTCAGAATTCTTTTTACAACTCACAATTATGACCTTTTTTGAAAAACAAAACCCTTAAAACTCATAGATCATGTTTTATTGTTGTTGTTTTTCATTCATTCATTTTCTTTTCGGATTAGTCCCTTTTTTAAATCTGGGGTCACCACAGCGGAATAAACCACCAACTTATCCAGCATATGTTTTAAGCAGCGGCTGGCCTTCCAGCGGCAACCCATCACTGGAAAACACCCATATACTTCTATTCACACACATACACTATGGACAATTTAGCTTACACAATTCACCTATACCACATGTCTTTGGATTTGTGGGGGAAACCGGAGCACCCGGAGAAAACCCATGCAAACACGCGGAGAACATGGAAACTCCACACAGAAATGCCAACTGACCCAGCTGAGGCTCGAACTAGCAACCTTCTTGTTGTGAGGCGAGAGTGCTACCCACTGCGCCACCGTGCTGCCGTTGTTGTTTTTATTATCTCATAATTTTTATATCTCAATTCTGATTTTTAGAACTGATTTGTAAAACATGAACTATTAAAGGGGTTTTCCAGCTAAAAAGTCATAATTGTGAGCTATAAGATTTAAAAAAAATCTGAATTGAGATATAAAAATGAGATAATAAAAATAAAAACAAAAAAATTAACTATGAGATTTAAGTTTTTTTTCCAAAAAACAGTCATAATTGTGAGCTATAAAAAGAATTATGAGATAAAAAAAATCATAATTTAGCTAAAATTATGAGATGATAAAAATAAAAACAACTAAAAAATTAATTATGAGATTTAAGATTTTTTTTCCCAAGAAAAACAGTCATAATTGTGGGCTATAAAAAGAATTATGAGATAAAAAAAAAAATCATACTTGAGAAATAAAAATTATGAGATAAAAAAAATTAGATTTAAGGTTTTTTATAAAAACCTTAAAAATAAACAAATAATAATAATCCTAATTGAAAGAATTATGAGATAAAAAAAGTAAATCTAAAAAAAGTTAATACTTAAAGTTTAGTTTATACTCTCAGTTCATCTTTCAGAATGCTGAGATAAAAAACAGGAATTATGGTCGCCTTAATCACCCTTAAGTCTTTACTAACATTTTTGAATGTCTCTGATTCACTGTTTTTACTATGCAGAAGGTCTGTGTACACTGTTTGTGTCACTGTTCTCCTGATGAAACCCACTGTGGACGAGAAAATTCAGATCAATCAAATGAATCAGATGAATCCAATTAATTAAATGGATCACACGAAAGAGATGAATCAAGTAAATCAGATGATTCAGATTAATCAAATGAGTCAAATGAATCATGAAACCAATTAATCAGGTGAATAAGATGAGTCAAATGAATCCGATGAATCTATTTAATTAAATGAGTCAAATGAATCAGATGAAAGAGATGAATCAGATGAATCTGATTATTTAAATGAGTCAAATGAATCAGACAAAGGGGATGAATCCAATAATCAGATGAGTCAAATGAATCAGAAGAAAGAGATGAATCCAATAATCAGATAAGTCAAATGAATCAGAAGAAAGAGATGAATCAGATCCTCCAGTATTGGTCATCAGTGCACAGTAATTCTAGCGTCCGCCGCTGCTCCCGCTGTACTGACCCTGAGTCTGCTGCAGAAGCTCAGAGACCGCCAGCAGCTTCTTCAACACGTGCTAAGAGAAACACAATCACACATTATGAGGTAAAAATTAGCAATGGGAGAAAATACGCTTTAAACAACTCAAACGATTGCTTTGCAAAATGATTCAAAGCATCTGAAACACTATGCTGGCGACACCTGCTGGTCAAAACTATGTAAATGCAACAAAAACATCCATTAGAATGGAGGTTTAAACATATTGGGAACTTTAAATTGAAAGTGTAACCTATAACTATGGCCAGTCAGAATCTGCAGTCATTTTTTGCTATTTCTGCTGAGAATTTTGTTAAAAATCTGTGGATTCATGCGGAATGATTTTGGGAGAATCATAACTAAGACCTTAATATATGAAATAAAAAAATTACCTTTTTAACTTTTATTTAATATTTACAATGCAAATCCAATTAGATCCATTTTATTTGGCAAGTCTCTCGTATAATATATCTACTAAAAGACAGAAAATATTACTTTACAAACTGTATTGTAAATAAATCATATGGACATTTCCATATTAGTCAATAATAATACTGACATTTATTTAAAATTGAATAAATATAAATGAACACACAGTTACTCGAGTAAATAAACAGAATCAATGATGGGCTAAAAATCTGCGGAAATCTGGGGAATTCTGTACGCGCAGATTCTGTGTGGGCCTACATATAAGCTACATTTTTGTTTGTATTTCTTATTCTTGTTTTGGAGTGAGTGTGATACTGTTCTGTTGGTTTTATAAGCTATAATTATAATGCTCTGTTGGTTTTATAGGTTTTAATTATAGCTATAGTAGTTCTAGAAATGCAGTATATTTCATTTGTATTTTTTATAAATGTAGTAAATTTTATATATATATATATATATGTATATATGTATTTTCTACTTGTATTTATTAGTAATGTTAATTAATAATTATATTAATATTAAATTAATATAATATTATTGTAATATTAATACATATATTAATTTAACAGAAATGTAATGTGATAGTATTATAATACTAATTTTATATTAGTATATAGTACTAATAGTACTAGTACTATATACTATAATAATTATATTTTTATATAGTAAAAAAATATAAATTTATATTTATATTAATTCATATTTATATTAATAATACATTAATATTTATATAAGTAGACTACTTTACCATCAGTCCAGGGACTAATACAAATAGCCTTTTGGCTAATTCTGGCACATTGTACATGTCTGTTTTTATTAATGTGCATTGTCCTTTGTTTAAAGGGGAAATGAAGTACTCAGTCAAGTTTACATTATTTTGTACATTGGATTCCACTTTAATGGAAATATATTTTACAAACTCGAATAATGTAATAATTTAGCAGAAAACAGCATGTTTTACTACAGCTTTTAGACCTAGGGCACCACCATCTTGGAATATCGCTGTGTCTCAGGTCACGGGGTTGGTTCCGTTCCCTCAGCTGAAGATACAGTGGAAGTAAAAGACTGAACACGGAGACTGAACAGCCTAATTTAACCCAATGTGTGAAGTTGTGAACGTGGAGCTGCTGCAAATACAAGCATCAGATGTGGGTCTAATATAATTTATATATATATATATATATATATACAGTTAAAGTTAGAATTATTAGCCCCCCTGTTTATTTTTTCTCCAATTTCTCTTTAACAGAGAACAGATTTTTTCAACACATTTCTAAACATGATAGTTTTAATAACTCATCTCTAATAGCTGATTTATTTTTGCCATGATGACAGTAAGCAATATTTGACTAGATATTCTTCAAGACACTTCTATACAGCTTAAAGTGACATTTAAAGGCTTAACTAGGTTAATTAAGGCAGGTTAGGGTAATTAGGCAAGTCATTGTATAACGATGGTTTGTTCTGGAGACTAATGCAAAAAAATAGCTTACAGGGGGTAATAATATTGACCTTAAAATGGTGTTTAAAACAATTGAAAACTTATTTATTCTAGCCAAAATAAAACAAATAAGACTTTCTCCAGAAGAAAAAATATTATCAGACATACTGTGAAAATTTCCTTGCTCTGTTAAACATCATTTGGGAAATATTTAAAAAATAAATAAAATTCAAAGGGGGGCGAATAATTCTGACTACAACTGTATATTTATTCTATTTTTCCTTTTAATTACAGATCATTTAATGCGCTTTGGTCCACTCTCTGAATTAATCTGCCTGACTGCCTGTCTGGGTTTCAACCAGGTCCGCTGCTGATGTAATGGGTGCGGGTACTTTCACTTTTCACTACTACAGCTGCTCACCTCTGCTCGTGTTCAAACCCAACTAAGATCGGTGTGGTTTTTCACATGGCAGGTTTTTACGTCCTTCATACATGTTGAGAGACCGAGTTGATCAACTTAAAAAGGGACTATGTCTTAACATAATCAACACAGACGTGACTTAGTAAAGCGTGAAGTCATGTATGATTTTAATCTTTGCATTAGTCTGAATGTAAATCCCCTCGTCAGGCAGTGCTGGAGCAGCATGAGAGAGTGGACCACAGTGCATCAGACGAAAGGTAATAACAAACGAAAAATACACAAGACACCTAAATCCTTGTATTTGTTGTATTTGCACCAGCTCTACGATGCACGTCCACAGCTTTATGCATTGGGTTAAATTAGGCTGTCCAGTCTCTGTGTTCAGTCCGTAAACCCATGAAACCCATACAAGCAGTCAGGCAGATTAATACAGAGAGTGGAGCAAAGCGCATCAAATGATCGGTAATTAAAAGGAAAAAAAGAAAACTAGAACAAAAAATAAATAAATATATATATATATATATATTGTTATATATATAACAATTAACATCTCAACATTCACAAATATACATTTCTGACATTCAAAAACAAATCAGTGAGCAATATAGCCACCTTTCTTTGCAAGGACACTCAAAAGCCTGCCATCCATGGATTCTGTCAGTGTTTTGATCTGTTCACCATCAACATTGCGTGCAGCAGCAACCACAGCCTCCCAGACACTGTTCAGAGAGGTGTACTGTTTTCCCTCCTTGTAAATCTCACATTTGATGATGGACCACAGGTTCTCTATGGGGTTCAGATCAGGTGAACAAGGAGGCCATGTCATTAGTTTTTCTTATTTTAGACTTTTTCTTGCCAGCCACGCTGTGGAGTACTTGGACGCGTGTGATGGAGCATTGTCCTGCATGAAAATCATGTTTTTCTTGAAGGATGCAGACTTCTTCCAGGACCACTGCTTGAAGAAGGTGTCTTCCAGAAACTGGCAGTAGGACTGGGAGTTGAGCTTGACTCCATCCTCAACCCGAAAAGGCCCCACAAGCTCATCTTTGATGATACCAGCCCAAACCAGTACTCCACCTCCACCTTGCTGGCGTCTGAGTTGGACTGGAGCTCTCTGCCCTTTACCGATCCAGCCACGGGCCCATCCTTCTGGCCCATCAAGACTCACTCTCATTTCATCAGTCCATAAAACCTTAGAAAAATCAGTCTTGAGATATTTCTTGGCCCAGTCTTGACGTTTCAGCTTGTGTGTCTTGTTCAGTGGTGGTCGTTTTTCAGCCTTTCTTACCTTGGCCATGTCTCTGAGTATTGCACACCTTGTGCTTTTGGGCACTACAGTGATGTTGCAGCTCTGAAATATGGCAAAACTGGTGGCAAGTGGCATCTTGGCAGCTGCACGCTTGACTTTTCTCAGTTCATGGGCAGTTATTTTGCGCCTTGGTTTTTCCACACGCTTCTTGCGACCCTGTTGACTATTTTGAATGAAACACTTGATTGTTGGATGATCACGCTTCAGAAGCTTGGCAATTTTAAGAGTGCTGCATCCCTCTGCAAGATATCTCACTATTTTTGACTTTTCAGAGCCTGTCAAGACCCATTTTGCCAAAGGAAAGGAAGTTGCCTAATAATTATGCACACCTGATATAGGGTGTTGATGTCATTAGACCACACCCCTTCTCATTACAGAGATGCACATCACCTAATATGCTTAATTGGTAGTAGGCTTTCGAGCCTATACAGCTTGGAGTAAGACAACATGCATTAAAGAAACATGCATATCAAAATACTCATTTGCCTAATAATTCTGCACTCCCTGTATATATAT
>CAIGQZ010001492.1:30631124-30641772 GCA_903798205.1 Danio tinwini | reverse complement strand
TGTGTGCTGGGTGTGAGGCGTCCAGAGTGATTTTACGAGCCCTTTTATTAGCCTCCTTAAGAAATATTTACTGTGTATTTTTTGATCGTCTACACCAGTGGTTTTCAAACTGTGGTACGCGGTCTTCCTTCCAGTGGTATGCGGAAGAATCGCTAAATAACAAATAATGAAATGAACACACTTTTAACCCTGTCACGTACCCTGTACGATAACACCGAGGCTCATGTGATCAGACAGCATTGGCTGTTTTCTGAAGTGTACGATTATGCTAGAGTGCTTTTATTGTTCACTTTAGTGCAACGCGTCATCAGATGTTAAAAATCAGTCCGCTTAGCGCAGAGCCAAAGGAAGATGCACGCTGCGCTTACAGAGCAGATACACACGCGCTAGAGAAGCCCTTCTGCAGACCGCTGCTGTTGTGTTGCCGTTTCAGTTACTGCAAACTCAGGATTTTCCACATGCTGCATTACTGGTAAAATAATTATTACAAATGTGTTAAATGTGTGCTCGTAGTTGTGTAAAATAATGTGTGTTTTCGATATATAAAGTTGTTTGTTTTGTAAAGCAGCGTACGCAGCTTTTTGGTTTAGTTTGTTACCTCAGATTTAATTTAGATTCAAATGTCACAAGACACAGAACGTAGACTCAAGCAACTTTGCCAAGCTCAGAGGTAGAATATATTTAAAGTTATTCTTTGTGTGCACAGACGGAGGGACCGCGAACTGTACCCGAGTCTGCTTGAAAACAGTGGTCGGTGCGCAGTTAACGTGAACTTCACGGTTCACTTATGTGATCTCATCCGAACCAGATTGCAGAAATACAGCACATATGAACTTGTAAAGCACTGTATGCATTTAATCACTCGCTTTTCTGACACACATAAGCCTACTGTAAATGATGAGCAGCAGATCTAATTTCTAATTTAAGTAATTCCAAATCACATATTTAAAATACAAGTTTAGATTTCAAAGATATGCAAATATGTCCTCTATACATGCAACCTCAAAATTGCAACTTGCAGAACTTTCAAAATGTATAAAATATATTAAAATTATATTATTATATATATATTAATTATATTAAATGTATATATATGATATAGCCTATATTTATTAGGTCCAAGCAACATTTCCAGGTTTTGATGAATAAGCTATACATTAATACTTTACAAGTACCTGTGCAGTGCTGCAGCTGTTTAATTAGGCCTACTTAATTAGACCTTAATTAGGCCTACGTCCAGAGACAGACGAGTCTTCGCTGAGGTCCAGCATTCTCCATCTTCTGCGCCTAGACTGCAGCTCTGCACAAGACGTTTGGCCATATGAGAAATGGTCGTGCCCAACTGAGCCTGGTTTCTATGAAGTTTTTTTAAATTCTTCACTTTCGCCAATTGGTGAAGTTTTTTCCTCGCTGCTGTCGCCACTGGCTTGCATGGTTCAGGATCTGTAGAGCTGCGCATCTATGAATTTGCTCCTCAGTGTTTGGACTCTCAGTAGTGATTAATAAACCACACTGACCTGAACTAAACTGAACTGAACTTAAACACTGAAAACTAAACTGACACTGTTTCAATTTACTATGATCTTCTATGTGAAGCTGCTTTGACACAATCTACATTGTAAAAGCGCTTTAGAAATAAAGAGGAATTGAATTGAATACTGCGCTACTGTATTTCAATACTGCTCATTATAGTGGTACTTGGAGAGACAATTTTTGTCTGAGGTGTTACTTGGTGAAAAAGGTTTGAAAACCACTGCTCTACACAACAAACCAGTTATACAATAACCTGGCTAATTATTCCAACTTTCTGAGTTAACATAACCTACTTAAGTCTTTAAATTACACTTTAATTTGAATCAAAGACTGTAGAATACTTATAGAGACTTCGTCTGAATACAACTATCTTGCAAAATAACTATTAAAATATAATGCACTGACTGTCATGGGAAAGATTAAAAAAGTAATTATAAAAAATTAGTAGGGCTGTCAATTAATTAAAAAAAATAACTAATTAATCACACCTTTTTTGTGATTAATCATGATTAATCACAAAAATAATTAATCATGATTAATCACAAATAAAAAAATCCAAAATGCAGGCATTGCAAATATGGAAATTGGAAAATAATAATAATAATAATAATAATAATAATAATAATAATAATAATAAAGCATTGAGTACAAACAATTGTATTCATTGTAAAGTTGTATTGCGAGTTGAGAACATTATTACAAAGTAGAAACAATTTTGCTTAGTCCTCCTTAACATTTAGCCAGTTGCTAAGACAGTCCAGTCTATTGACATTATCGGGGCACAACACACGCACGCACGCACGCTCTAGTGACCGGTTCGCGGATAAAAGTAAGGACCAGGAGGGAGGGGGTGGGTGTCGCGGATGAAAGTGAGAACCTGGGGGGGTTTGCTCACTATTCTACGGCCGCCTAGGTTGCCTCTGCAGACGCACCGGCCCTGAACACATGTCGGCTATAACAGGAAATTAAAAAAACTGTAACTGCGTTAAATGCGTTAATTTTTAACGCGTTAAATATTTCAAATTAATCTGGTGCGTTAACAAGCTAACTTTGACAGCCCTAGAAATGAGTTAAACTATGTTTAAAAACGTGTTGTACATAATCATATGTTGAAGACTCAAGCTTTATGTCACGACTGAAATTAAAAATGGATGAAGGCAAAACTAAACGAGTTGAATATGACTTTTACATGAGCGTGACTGAAAACTAAACTTGATCTATGTGTTACACCTGTTCTCCAGTACTTGAGACTGTTTGTAAATTCAAGACTGCATTTCCTAACGTAAAACTATGTGCACTCAATTTCTGATTAATAGCCTCTGCATAGCCGAGGACTTACTATATAAGTGTTAAAATCACTATTTAAAACAGAAGTCTAACATAATCAACAGTGGACATTTTGATAGTTTTTCACAACATGAACATGACTGAAGTTGAATCTTTTTTATTACCTGTGTTAATTTGGGGGATAACTTCTGACGAATGTGGGGAACTGATGCGTGCAGCACCATCATCGACAGAGAGAGCGAGTGGCAGCAAAAGCAGAGAGAGCAAGTGCACGTGAGAGCGAATGCACGCAACACCGAGAGCTTGCGAGAGGCCTTAGTCTCGCTTCTTACTGTTTGCATTTTGACAAAAATATGCGTCCAAATTTAAACATTTTATTCGCAACTAGCTGAATTTTCTTTTCTGTTAACATAAGGAAAAAAAATCATAATTCCCCTGCCAAACAGACCATATATTATTTATATACCTAATGACTTAATCAATTAATGATTTCAAATGTTTGGGGTTAGTAAGTTTTCTAGATATTTCTTGTGATCACATCCACGTAATCAAATATAAAGCTAAAACATATTATTAAAATATTAATTTAAAAAGATTCTGATGAAATTTCAATTAATCATTGTCTACTGGACATAAAATTTTAACAAAGAATTAAATCTTGTGATCATTACTCCACATATCAGTGCCACACAATCCTTCAGAAATCATTCAAATAGGATGATTAAATGATTGAGAAATAATTCTTAGCATTATATCAATATTGGAAAAAGTTGTGCTGCTTGATATGTATTCACATCATACATTTGCAAGATTATATAATGCTTGTTTGTTTGTTTATTGCCATATCAGACATTCATGGCTATTTCATGGCAGTGCCAATATAGATAAAACATATTACATAATAATAACTTCAATAATATCTTCTTATCTCAATGATACAGAATAAATAAATACATTTAAATGAATAAAAAAATAAATAAATAATTTTAAAAAAATCACACTATTGATATAATTTTAGCTCAATTTGTGATAAATAACTCATATCTCAATAATACAGAATAAAAAAATATATAAATTAATTAAAAATAAAATAATAATTAAATAAACAACATCTAATATATTTTTTGCATAATTTGTTGTAACTCATATATTAATGATAGAGAATAAAAATAGATATAAATTGATTTAAAAATAAAATAAAGAAAATAAATAAACATCTGAAAACTGAAACGACACTGTTTCAATTTACTATGATCTTCTATGTGAAGCTGCTTTGACACAATCTACATTGTAAGAGAAATAGAAATGAAGTGAAATTAAATTGAATCTGATATAATTTTTTTAGCATAATTTGTGATAAATTACTCATCTTAATCATACAGAATAATACATATATATATATATATAAATAAAAAAAATAATAAATTAATTAAATACATAACATAAATTATATGATTTTTTTTCAATTTGTGATAAATAACTTATAAAATAAATTATTCCTGGTGATATATTTATAAAAAACATCTATCAAAATGCTTTGAGTATAAAAAGTTGTATCGAAATGTTTAATATTTCACATTGTAATGAAATGCCTTTTATAGTGAGAAAGCTTTAACAGTGGATCACACCTTGGTGGTAGACTATATAATGTATATAAAGATCAAAAGAAAAACACTGCAAACGTCTCTTTTGATCAAAATAATAAAAGTTCTTACTGCTAAAATAAAAAAGCACTGGTACCTGAGCTTGTTCCGGCGTCTCTCCTGCAAAATAAAAAATACACTGCTCCTCGCTAAAGTGCTGCACAACTATCTGGAAACAGTTTGGCCTGCAGAGAAACCCCAAAATATAAACATAAATCCCAAATGTGGCTCAGATGAAACTAAAGTGTTGAAGTCAAAATTATCAGCCCTACTGTTGATTTTGTTTTCTTTGTCAAATATTTCCCAAATGATGTTGAACAGATTCACAGTAATTCCTCTACTATTTTTTCTTCTGGAGAAAGTCTAATTTGTTTTATTTTGGCTAAAATAAAAGCAGTTTTTAATTGTTTTAAAACCATTTTTAGTGTCAATATTATTAGCCCCCTTAAGCAATATTTATTTTGGATTGTCTCCAGAACAAACCACTGTTATACAATGACTTGCCTATTTACCCTAACTTTACCCTAATTATTTAAGCTTTTAAATGTCACTTTAAAGAGTCACAATACACCAAAACACATGTTTTGAGCTGTTGACAAACACATGTGTCCCACGCTGCTATAAACACTATGAGGACACACATATTGCACTAAAATGTGAAAATTTTGCGTTATTTTGTGCAAATTGGTTCTTTTGGTTTGAAACTAATTTTTGAAGCTGCGTCACGGCCATTAGAGACATGTGTGTGACTGGCGAGGGGGCATGGCCGAGAGCCATGGGAAGGAAACGAGGCCCGCCACAGATGAGAAACACCACTGTAATGAAGTTTACAGCCACCTGGCTGCCGGGAAGAAGGAGGCGGAGAACCAAAGAACTTTTAAATATTTATTAGTAAAAGGGACGGCAGCTCCTCACGGAGACTGCCGTCTAAACCAAAACAAACGGATGGCAGCTCCTCACAGAGACTGCCATAAAACTGAAAGCAAAAGTAAATATGTCCGGGCCCAGTCCTCTCTTGTCCTCCTCTGCCATCTTTCCTCCTCTTATAGTCCAGAGCTCCTTCCGTGGGACTCGAGGCAGGTGTGCGCCACAGGTGTTTCTCATCTGTGGCAGGCCTCGTTTCATTCCCACGGCTCTCGGCCACGCCCCCTCGCCACAGTGATCTAGTGTGGAGAGTGGATGTCTGTACCTGCCAGTACATCGTGTTGTCTCTGAGTGTGCAGCATTAATTCATGAGAAAGACTTGGTTCAAACCAATCAGCGCACTCTATTGTGTCTGCGGTGCAACTTCATTAATATGCATGATAGCTTCAAGACTGTTTTACCTGTTACAGTGTTCAGATGACAGAGAGACGCCACGTTGTGTTGCCAAAACAAGTGAAAGAACGAGAATTTGGAGACATAGGTTGTCAGTGTTGTGTTTAATAATGTGCTGCAAGGAAGGTTTTGTTTTCATTTCCCCGCTATGAGAGCGCAGCTGGACTGTGGATTACAGTGCACACGACAGAAATGCGTTTGTAAGGAACATGTTTTACCCGAGAGCTTTTCGCATCTGAAAATGATGAAATCCAGATTTGCCGCTCGACTCCTTTTAAAAAAAGACACGGCTCCAGTTTGTGTTGCTTGTCCTGTCTTGACAGATTGGTAAGTTTGTGTGATCAGTGGTCTTTGTTTGTTCATTCAGATAGCAAAGGTAATTGGTATCGTCAGCAGTGCTCTTTCAGTGTTTAAAGACAGACCATAGTCAAAATTATTTAGTTACTAAGTTTACAGTATGTTAATATCACTGCAATATTATAGTATAATAATATAGACTGAAAGATCTGCTGTAAATGCTGCTCTCCGAGTGTAAAACATGTAAAAACTGCAATCAAACTATTACCGTTGTGTAGGATTTTCATCTCATTTTGTGACAGGATAGTCTATACACACACGGCTTTCTGGCGCTGCCTACCGAGTGCATCTAAGTATCCGAGAAACGCAGAGGATTTGTTTTTCCGGTTCGCCGTGCGGTATCAAACACTCCATTAAAACTGCACTCTCCAGCAGTTCATCCTATCATAGAATATCTCGTTTGTCACAGGGGACATGCAGGACATGCTCCTGAATAAAAAGTGAAAGTGCCAAACTGCAGTTAAAGTTGACAGATTAATAATTTGGCAAATAATTGGATTACTGATGTCCATGTAAACACAGCCAATGTCTCTCTCCCCTGCGCTTGAGTGTTTGTTTTGCCTCCAGTGTTGCCAGATGTTGCTGATTTTTTCTAATTCAAAACCGCCCAATCTGGCAACACTGTTTACCTCGCCTCTGTGAAAATCAGCGCGTGCCCAAATGGAAACTCCCATATTTGCAAAATCTTCCCTCTTTCCCTCCCCCGACACTCCCACCTAAACAGAGCTGGACACGCCCACTTTCCTGACTTTTTCCAAACTAGAGGTGTGAAAACACCCTGCTGAGACAGGGGGGTTTCGTGGCCCTTTAAGCTGAATACTAGTATCTTGAAAAACATCTAGTCAAATATTATTTACTGTCATCATGGCAAAGATAAAAGAAATCAGCTATTAGAAATGAGTTTTTATAACTATTATGTTTAGAAATGTGTTCAAAAATATTTTCTGCTAAACAGAAATTGGGAGAAAAATATACAGGAGGGCTAATAATTCAGGAAGGCTAATAATTCTGACTTCAACTGTATATGCAAGAAAAAAAACACACACACACACCTGCCAAACATGCTGTCATGGACCTCGTACACAGAACACACACTCAGGTCGATCAAACCCTTTGGTTTCGTGGCTCGTTTCTCACTCTCAAAGTAGATGAGCTGCGAATCGTTTCCCTCCAGGATAAAATACAGATTTTTCCATCTTTTTCCTTTTCCTTTAAAAACAAAACAGACAAAACGTATTGGGAAAAACAAGTTTGATTCCTAACATGGGACAAGATGCTTAAAGTGCACAGGAAATCAAAACTGAGCATATTGATGTTGTTAGCTTACATAGATAGTTTTGTGGTGAACAACTCATCTGTGCATGTCATTTAGAAAAAGTAGTTTGTCCTTTTAATGCACTTCCTGTTTGTTTTCAGTTACGTTTTCAGATTAGGTCTTGTTGAGGTATTGGGCGTGGCTAACAAATTTAACCACGCCCCTCCAGCTGTCAGATTTGACAACAAACAGAACTGGTGAGCAGAAGGAGTCTGTTAGGTTGTAATAACTCCCCCAAACCCTTTTCCTCTTTTCTTTCTGAATGAAATGCCCACTTTACTACATCCAATCAGCTTGCAGTAGAAAAAAACAAGTCACACCCACTGTTGTCTCATTAAATATTCTGTTTCTCTAGGAACTGCATCACAATATGAAAAACAAACAAACAGTCGGAGCCTCCAGTTCATGCTGAATTTAAGTTCACCTCACTTTACTGCAATTAAATCCTAATCTAATTCTGACAAACTATATATAATTGGACAGGTCTAAGACTTCTGAATACATATGCGCCTAGACTGCAGCTCTGCACAAGACGTTTGGCCATAGGAGAAATGGTCGTGCCCAACTGAGCCTGGTTTCTCTTCACTTTCGCCAATTGGTGAAGTTTTTTCCTCGCCGCTGTCGCCACTGGCTTGCATGGTTCGGGATCTGTAGAGCTGTGCATCGATGGAATTGCTCCTCAGTGTTTGGACTCTCAGTAGTGATTATTAAACCACACTGAACTGAGCTAAACTAAACTGAACTTAAACACTGAAAACTGAACTGACACTGTTTCAATTCACTATAAACTTCCATGTGAAGCTGCTTTGACACAATCTACATTGTATAAGCGCTATACAAATAAAGATGAATTGAATTGAATATTTTACCATAGTGTTTTGGTTATGTATGTAGAATAAAGGCCGTGCACACCGGGACGCTTTTTGCTCACGTTTTCCGTCAACGTTTAATGTCTCGACTAAATAAAGGGCGCCAATGTGATCGTGCACACCAACGCGCAAAAAGCCTGGCGTAAAAGCGTAATTTTTAAAGAAACGCCTCATGCTCGTTTTTTTCTCCACCAATCAGGGGTGTATTTCCCAAACAACGACGTAACTCGCGGATGAACTATCATAGTACGATGCATCGTTTGGGAAAAGAACAATGTAGTGAAGAGTGTTTCCCAAAACCCGTAGTTTCGCTGTCGCAGATCTGTCGTTTGAACCACGTTAGCTATAACATAAAACGCCCATAATGATGCTCTAAACGGGGTAGTAACAACTTCTTTAGAGAAGAAACCCATCATTTCTTTGTGCAACTTAGATTGTTTCACATGCACACAAATAAAAAATAAATCCAATATTAGTTTTGGTGAAGCATGCACTCGTTTTTGCATATTAATTGAAATATAACTAAATGGCTCATATAGGGCATATGTTTCCTTTACGAATATTATTGAAAACATTACATATTCTATTCTAAAACATAAAATCACTTACAAAAGCTAACACGTATTCTAATATCATATATATGTTAAAAGGGGTTTTGTGACATAATAACAACGAAGCATTAATCAAATGCATATTTTCAGTGGAGCGATTGATTTAAAAGCCTGATATTTTTATATGACGGATGAAAAAAACATGATTGAAAAAATCTGCAAATGCCGGTTCTTAAAAAGGATTCAGTCAGTGTTTTCATTTTGTAATCTAAATTAGTCATTTAGGTGAAAAATATCTAGAGCAGGCCTGTTTATTTTATTGTTATTATTTAGTTTATTCTTTTTTCCTATGCTGTGGCACTGCAGGTGCGTGAAGATGTTCTGTTATGTTCTGCATGCTGCTGTTCGCATGTTAAAATAAATCAGTATTTTAAAATATTTAATGCGTCACAAAATAGAAACCTCAATAATTTTTTATTAAATAAAGTTTTATTATTTATCTGTTAACAGTTAATATTCGGTTTACGAGCTGCGGTTGGTAAAATAAACTAAATTGAGCATCCCTAGCTGATGCTTATATGCTCTCAATGGCTGGAGCTCGTCACTACATCTGACCGCACGTGGGGTCCAGTCAGCCGACTGTTCAGGAATATTCAGCATGCTAAATATTGGATTTCCATCTGCGAAGTGTCAGGGACACTTCAGCGAGCCTCTTTGATGCGCTGTTTAGTAGTTCACACATAAAGACTGCCGAGCGCCGAGCACCCACAGATTTTTTCCCGATCACAGCCCGATCTGTTGACGAGCTCGTTAACTTCCAAATCGGGCTCAAATCAGGCTTAAAATCCTGTAGTGTGAACTAGGCCTAAGCTAAACAAGTCCTTTTTCGGGTCTATCTTCAAAAAAGTGTGACAGACAGTTAAAACATCAAACTAAATGCAGCAATACCTTTATTGAACAGGACGTAACCTTTCTTCACAATGTTCTTATAGAAAGCATCTTTGGTTTTTCGGCGGATGGTGTTGTAGATTTCTTTTCCTTCAACAATGTCCGTGAGCACCTGCTCCTGGTGCTGAGATATCACACATTTGGAATTAGCCACACAATAACGTCAGTATAATGAAGAGACAGCGCTTTCCAGATGTTTGGTTGTACATACTTGCACAGACAGAGCAACTTTCAGATTGTGGCCCTCGACGATCTGTTCCCTCCTGTAGTGTTCAATGATGTCATAAATACTGTACAAACAGAAATAAGAAAACACAGGAACCACGCTTTATCAAACTCACACACTCCCAAACCTTTTAACACTGAAGCTGTTCCTTAAAATTAAAAAAGTTCCTAATTTAATTGTGTTACTCGCTTACAGAAGGATTTACATTACAGCAGCAGCTCATTGGTCAGATGACTCTACTCTCATTGGTCAGATGACTACTCTACTTTGATTGGTTAGATAACTACACCACTCTGACTGGTCAGATGACTCTGATTGGTCAGATGACTTCTCTACTCTGGCCAGATGACTACTTTAATTGGTCACATGACTATATGTAACTATATGTGATTGGTCAAATGACTCTACTCAACTCTAATTGATCAGATGACTCTACTTATTTCTGATTGGTTAGATGATCCTACTTTGCTCTGATTGGTCAGATAAATCTACATTGCTCTGATTGGTCAGATGACTCTATTTGGCTGTGATTGATCAGATGACTACTCAGTTCTGATTGGTCAGATGATCCTACTTTGCTCTGATTGGTCAGATAAATCTAC
>CAIGQZ010001492.1:30613232-30625703 GCA_903798205.1 Danio tinwini | reverse complement strand
ATATTAATAATAATTATATACATACAGAATATATAGCCTAATTAAACTAAATTAGCCTGTCTCCATAATAAAAAATCAATAGGAAATACCGTGAGAATTTTCCATGCTCTGTTAAACAGCACTTGGAAAATATTTGAAAAAAAATAACACATTCCACAGGAGGACAAATAATTTTGCCATCAATTTAATGTAAACAGTGTTTCTACTCACCACCTCTTTCACCAGATCCTCCACAATGAGACCCTGTTCATCTGTCCGGACATTGGTCACCCACAGCCAGCCGTCCTCCAGTTCATTATGAACTATAAATGTGTCACCTTTGAAGAAACTAAGAGCACAAGATCTCCATTTATTATCTTTATTCTCTTACTGAGTCGTTGCTTTTATTTAGAACACAGTGTAAATCACTCGCTCCTGTACTCAATCTGGCAACCCGCGCTTGCTTTTATTTTGATCAAGGAGTGCAATACCTAGTTCAACCACTGGCTGTCAAACTTACATACTGCACCTTTAAGTAAAAAAAAAAATTGTATAGTTTTGTTTTCATGTATGTAAATTTCATATGCATAATAAATAAATATATAAATATTTAGTATGCATATGTAATACATACACAGACATATGTCAAAACAAACTTTTATTCTGAATGCAATAATTATCAATAACTATTAAATCATGCACTATATATTTGATGTTTTATTTGATATTTTCTTAGAACATTTAATTTTTTTATATGATTATAAATATATTATATGTTATATTTTATAAAATAATTTTGTAAGACACAACTCAATAACTTAAATTACATTTTACCAATGTTACCATGGCATAGGGATACACAAGATATACACAATTAATTTCCAATTTTTTTTGTGGGTGAAAATGCAGTGCATCCCTAAAAGTAATATTACAAAACATTAGTAAAATGTTAAATAACTGTTTTCTGTGTGAATAAAATGTCAAATGCAATATATTCCAGAGAACGAAAGCAGAATTTACTCAGCATCATTACTCCGATCTTCAATGCTACTCTTTTGAGCATAAACACCAGTCCAAGCTGAATAAATACATGACTTTACTTGCAATATATAATTATCTATAAAATAAATTATTTCTATTTGTAATATATTGTAATATACTCACCTGATCTCATCAGTTTCAGGCACTTTAGTGTATGGGAGAATGGCTCGCACCCTCCTGCGGTCTTCAACAGGCTTGAAGAACAAAATCAATCATATTTAATGCAACACCAAAACACATGTTTTAAGCTGTTGACAGTCATATATGTGTCCCACGCTGCTATAAACACTATGAGGACACATATATCGCACTAAAAAAGAAAATGTTTTTGAGCAAATAAAAAAAATTAAAACAAATTTTTGAAGCTGCGTCACGGCGATTAGATACTTGTGTGTATTCCAGCGTGGAGACTGGATGTCTGTACCTGCGAGTACATAGTGACGTCTCTGAGTGTGCAGCATTTAATCATGAGAAAGACTTGGTTCAAACCAATCAGCGCGCTCTATTGTGTCTGCGGTGCAACTTCATTAATAAGCATGATAGCTTCAAGACTGTTTGACCTGTTACAGTGTTCAGACGACAGAGAGACGCCACGTTGTGTTGCCAAAACAAGTGAAAGAACGAGAATTTAGAGACATGGGTCGTCAGTGTTGCGTTTATTAATGTGCTGCAACGAAGGTTTTGTTTTCATTTCCCCGCTATGAGAGTGCAGCTGGACTCATGTGTGGATTACAGTGCAGAAAAATGCGTTTGTAAGTAACATGTTTTACCCGAGAGCTTTTCACATCTGCAAATGATGAAATCCGGATTTGCCGCTCATCTCCTTTTAAAAAAGACTCGGCTCCAGTTTGTGTTGCTTGTCCTGTGTCTACAGATTTGGTAAGTGTGTGTGATCAGTGCCCTTTGTTTGTTCATTCAGATGGTAAAGTTAGTTTGTATCGTCAGCAGTGCTCTTTCAGTGTTTAAAGACAGACCTCAGTCAAAATTATTTAGTTACTGAGTTTACAGTATGTTAATATCACTGCAATATTATAGTGCAATATTATAGACTGAAAGATCCGCTGTAAATGCTGCTCTTCGAATGTAAACATGTAAACACAGCAATCAAACTATTACCGTCATGTAGGATGTTCGCCGCATTTTGTGACAGGATAGTCTATCCGCTTGTTAAGTGTGACGTCACACGAAGGAGCTTCCGGGTCCAAGCGCTCTATGAAACTGAATGAGGAGACTCATCAAATGCTAATAATAAACGTTTACAATGTGATGTAATGCTTTCGAAAATCACGATTGCAATATATACTGTATGTCCATGCCTAATATCTGATGGCCAGAAAATGATAAATGTACTTCAGCGCATGCCCAAACGAAACCTCCCATTTTTATGCAAAATCTTCCCTCTTTCCCTCCCTCGACACTCCCACCGAAACAGAGCTGAACACACCCACTTTCATGACTTTTTCCAAAATAGAGGTGTGAAAACAACCTGCTGAGACAGAGGGGTTTCGTGGCCCTTTAAAAACTACAATTTGCATGGTCAGTTTTGTTTTTTTCTTAAAAATGAATGCAAATAGTTAACATCGTGCATGTACCTCTGGAGGGGCGACTGGTGATATCAGCTTCTCTCCTTTTAGCAGGCAGGACACATAGCTGTAATAACCAATCAGATCTGACAGAGAGGAGAAACGGCGGCCTCCGATATAATAATCTCCACACATAGCGATGATCCTGCAAACGTTCATTATATACATTGGAGACCAAATTATTAGAGTGAAATTTCAATTCTTTTTCAAATACTTCCCAAGCGCTGTTAAACAGAGCACAGACATTTTTCAAAGTATTTCCTATTATATTTTTCTTCAGGAGAAAGTCTTATTTCCTTTAGTTTGGCTGGATTAAAACGTAATAACTAAAAAAGTAACTGCTACGGTAGGGCTGTGCAATTAAGCAAAATTTGATTTCAATTTTGGCCTTCAAAGACTATGAAAAAAAACAAAACATTAATCTAGATGAAATAAATATAATGTCATGTGCCACATCCTTTCAAGCTGTCTGCATTCGTTCCTCTGTAAAGCTCAGTTTCATATTAAAATGAGTAAACATTTACTTTAATGCCACATTTGCAGCATGGGGCGGACTTCATTTATTAAAGTCAGGGGAAGTCAGATATTCTGCTTTGAACATGTGCATTACATGCCGGAGCGTCTGTCTTTGTTTTGGTCATTTAACCCGCCCAATGCCAGTTTAGCCAATTCTTTTTCAGCACCCCGGGTTGCCTTGGTGGAAAACCGCATATTTCATTCATTCAGTCTTGAAGGCTCTCAAAGCACGCATGCATGACCAAAATGCCACCTCCGGTGGACAGTAGCAGACTCCGAAATGAGGTGCAGCTTCAGAGTTCCACATAAGGTGGTTATTAACTAGCAAATAATATAAATATTACGAGTGTAAACATTAGGTGAGCAGGTTCTTATCATCATTTATATATTAATTTATATACATTATAAAAGTTTGTTCTTTTATTCTTCCATGAATGTACTGTTTATGTTAGACCAAGTGTAACCACTTTAACATCTGTTTATCACCAGATAAGATCTGGATAAGTACATGGTGATTTAACAAGCTATATGTTCGGATGGGATGTAAGATGGTCAAAAATGAAGTTGAGCGCTCATGTAACTATGATTCATCCTGTATTTTCTTCTCTTAAACTCAGACAAAACAGAATTATTACTTATTGGGCCTAAATCCTGTACACAGCAGTTCTCACAACTCGACCTGCAACTAAAGGGATACAAAGTTAGCGTTAGCTCTACTATAAAAGATCTGTGTGTCATATTAGACAGCAATTTAACCTTCAAAAAGCATATATCCCATGTCACCAAAACTGCCTTCTTTCATCTGAGTAATATTGCTAAGTTACGAAGTATGCTATCCATCTCAGATGCAGAAAAGCTAGTTCATGCTTTTATGACTTCTAGGCTGGATTACTGTAATGCTCTGTTTGCTGGTTGCCCAGCATCCTCTATTAACAAACTTCAGCTAGTACAAAATGCAGCTGCCAGAGTTCTTACCAGGTCTAGAAAATATGATCATATCACCCCAATTTTATCCTCCTTACACTGGCTGCCTGTTAAGTTTCGTATTGAATTTAAAATATTGCTTCTTACCTATAAAGCCTTAAATAATCTAGCTCCTGTTTATCTAACCAACCTCCTGTCTCGCTACAATCCAACCCGCTCTTTAAGATCTCAAAACTCAGGGCTTCTTGTAGTACCTAGAATAGTAAAATCGAATAAAGGAGGTTGATCCTTCCTAATTATGGCCCCTAAACTCTGGAATAGCCTTCCTGATAATGTCCGAGGCTCAGACACACTCTCACAGTTCAAAATTAGATTAAAGACCTATCTTTTTAGCAAAGCATACACTCAGTGCATTACATAGCCTGATGTGCCCCACACACGATTTTGCTTCTTGTTTATATACACTATGAACAGCAGCTACGCTAATTATTCTCCTTATTCTGTATTTCCGCCTGGGGGTACTCATCTCGAGGCCCTCAGACTATGCAGTGCCACTGATGCGATGCAAGACCAGCGACGAGACGATCCCAAGGTTTCTGGACCAGGCCGTATCCTGAGCAGCTGCTGTGGTGGTCATGGTGGAGAGCATGAGACTGATTCCTGTGATGCTCCAAGGACAGACGAGTCTTCGCTGAGGTCCAGCTTCTGCACCTAGACTGCAGCTCTGCACAAGATGTTTGGCCATAGGAGAAATTGTCGTGCCCAACTGAGCCTGGTTTCTCTCCAGGCTTTTTAAATTCTTCACTTTCGCCAATTGGTGAAGTTTTTTCCTCGCCGCTGTCGCCACTGGCTTGCATGGTTCGGGATCTGTAGAGCTGCGCATCGATGGAATTGCTCTTCAGTGTTTGGACTCTCAGTAGTGATTATTAACCCACACTGACCTGAGCTAAACTGAACTGAACTTAAACACTGAAAACTGAACTGACACTTTTTCAATTCACTATAAACTTCCATGTGAAGCTGCTTTGACACAATCTACATTGTATAAGCGCTATACAAATAAAGATGAATTGAATTGAATGTCACTGATGACCTTGTGGGCATTACAAACTAGATAAAAGTGAACGCGCTCTGTTTCGGCGTCTCACTCTCTGCAGAAACCTGCGTTACTGTATGATTGTCTGACCTTCTTTGCAAAGAATAAAACTTTAAAAGACACTTTGGGTAAGAATTTGTTTTCTTGACCACTGAGAGAGCCTCCTTAAAGAAAAGTGCCACTACACCCCATGTCCTAACAACATGATACGTGACGAGAATTACAGTGATGAACAGTTTGGCTGTTTGCACCAGACGAAACACGACAGAGATGTAAATACAGCCATTCAGGAGCACAGAATAGTGCACTCACTGCACTCCAGCCAAATGGCAAGGCTTATAATCGAATTAATACATTTTAAACCTCTTTAACATCATTGGAATGTGTGTTTAGTTCTGAAGTTCAGCTTCAGAAGGTTTATTTTATTCTCCAGATCTGAGGTGAACTATCTGCTGCTGCTTTCAGTAGTATGGCAATAAATGTCATGTAAAATGGCATTCAGACTCACATTGTTAGCATTTAGCACTGAATGAAGCACATGAGGTGTACCCGAGCTGATCATTGTCAGTTTTTTGTTGCTCAGCAGTGAGATATAGAGCCTGTTTCTAAAATATAAATTTCAGGTGTTGGTTAGGACAAAAAAAGTCATTTTTTATATGAAAGATATTCCTTCTATCGTGTGCTGTTGCTTTTATTTAGAACACAACTTAAATCAGCCTTTAGCCACACTCCTGTTGGTGCCCTCAATCTGGCAACCTGCGCTTGCGTGTATTTTGAACCAGGTGTGCTACTGAACCTAGTTGAACCTAGTTTAACTACTGTGTGGTAAACTCACATACTGCACCTGTAAGTTGCATGCATAAATGCTCAAATAAATAAAAAAATGTGTCAAAACATAGCACTTATTGACTATTATCTGAACATAAAGACTTGAGAATGAAAGGGCATGTGAAAAGGAAACAATAAATTGGATTGTTGTATGCGTGGCACTTAAAGCAACAGTGCAGTATATTAATGCTGCCATTTTTATCTTTATAAATATAGATAAAACATTTTAGTCATATGGGCCACTAGGGGTGTGACAAGATCTCGTTGGACGAGATCTTGCGAGATTAAATCACAAAGAGATTTCTTGTTGAGGTGAAAAGTTGTCTCGTGAGTAGATGTTATCATTATGGAGCGTGAGGGTGAAATTAGCATTGAAGATTGGAAGCAGGATTAAATTTAAACCACAAATCAAGTGCATTGCACACACCTGGTAAGGCTGGCCTCTGTGTTGCACATGCCACTCGGTTGGACGGGCGGGTGTGACGTAACCTCTTTTTTTTTTCTCACCGGCCAAAGGGCTGCTTCATTATTCATGTCCAAGAAGAGGCTGCAACTATAGCCACTCAAATTAAGCATGGACATTACCACACGATGGAATGTCACTTTGCATGTGCTGAAAGTGGCATTATTGAAGTGCAGTACAGATATGTAAACACCCAAATCAAACTATTAGGCTACCATCGTGTAGGACTTTTAGCCGCATTTTGCGATAGGACAGTCCACACAGCTGTTTAACACAATATTCTCTGCACCTACACACATCTTTAAGCGCGCACACACATACTGAACTGCTGGAGACTCAACACATCCGCCTTCATCATTAGCAAACACGTTTATTCTGTACGTGAAAAGCGGACGTTTTCTTTTGCTGTTTCAAGTGAATAAATTCCACACAGGGACTAAAAAAGCTTTCATATGTGTGATGTAGCACAAGTATTTAAGCATGATCACGAGAGAGAAAGAGAGCGCACCATCCGCCATGCGAACTGAATAAATACAGGAATGGAGAAAAAAATAAGCGCTTTATTATCAGCTGTTAGTCAGCGCCCGCTCTTTTTCTGGTCATTGTGCCTTTTGCCGTGTGCTGTGTAATTGCAGTCAATCGTGTACGAGTCACATTTAAAAGATGATAAATGTAAGCAGGTCATCAAAAAAATCTGACACTGTCAGAAAATCCAAATTGACCATCAAGGTCTGCAATGTAAATACTCTGAAATGCAGGAGAAAAGCCTGTCAGTAGAGTTTGCTATTTTCTATTTAAATATTAAACATTTTGCAGTGTTTGCATGTTCATTGCATAGAATTCAATTTAAACTAAGATAAAACTATTGCATACATAAAATTATGGGAATAATTATGGAAATTGTAAACATAAAAAATGAAAGTAAATTCATTACAAGTTAATTAAAAACACCTAAATTGTTTTGCATTTTGTGATAGTTTTTTTTATTTATAAAAATCTATTTTCCATTCATATATTAGCAAAATATTTGAATTCTAACATCATTCCATTGATATTCATCATTAAGGATTTCTTTAAAATAGTGTAAAAATCTCGTCTCGTTCTCATGAACCCAATCTCGTGTCTCGTCTTGTATCGTGGAGTAGGCCTCTCATCACACCCCTATGGGCCACTGATAATCACTTTAATTAATCACGATTACAATTATAACCAAAATGATAATAAAATAATCCACTGTTATCCAAATGCTTGCCTTTGGGAAAAGTTAGGGGGAACGATTCCTAAGGGGTCCACCATACACCATCACCACAACCCAAGTCAAACAGCACTTGGAAAGCATTTGAAAAACAAATCACATTTCACAGGAGCACTAGTCATTTTGTCTTCAAAAAGAACCCAAACTCATAGTGATGGTCCAATGCAAACATGTGGAGAGGGATAAGCACACACCTGAAATGACTAACTGTGTTGGTCATGCTGAGGAAAGACAGCACGAATGATCCGGGTCTCCGGTCGCTCTCTCTGATGAGGTAGCTGCCTGCTGTCCGAACCTGAAGCAAACGCTCCTCTGCAATCATCCGATCCAACTTCCCATGATACCACCTGACAAAATACAAACTCCATTATGTATGATCTTGTGCTACTTTAACACTAACAGCATTCTTTCACATTTTCACTACTAAAATTGCAGGAGTTTTCCAAAACATTCACGTGAATATTTATGACCTAATGTTTCATGTAAACAAGGTAAACAAAAAAATGCATGTTACAATTAATTACAGCATATCCAAAAATGTATGGCAATCTGTGTAGTTTGTTTATTTTAATATCTGTTTTTAAAGTATCTTGCAGTCTGTGTGAAAATATTTTAGAAACGTTGGTTTATGTTTTCAAAAGAAGAGAATAGTACAAATAGTACAGTATCTTCCCTCTGTAGTTAGAGCTTGTTTCTGGACACAACACTTGAAATGTATCTTGAATTACAGTGAAAGCTAGTGACGTGAAGAGGCAAAGCTAAAACTCTAAGTTGCTTTTTTTTACCCCACACAGAGAACGTCACATGAAGAGACGAACCACGCAATTGTAAATTTCCGTGACTTTTCCAAAACATTTTGGGTTTATTTGTTTTTCAACAAAATTTCCAGGCCTGGAAAATGCCTTATCAAAATTCCATGATTTTTCCACATTTTCCAGGACTGTTTGAACCCTGCAATATAAAGTGTCACTGCTATGCAGTGTTGGCGGTAACACATTATGCTGGATTTATACTTTTGCCTGGCGCTGTATCGTGCACCTCTGCTGACTGCACGCGAACCTCACGAAATAGACAAGGCTTTTATACTTGCCGCGTTCGCCATTGAGATTTTCTTTAAAACGACAGGGGGTGGTCAAAAGAAACTGACCGTAAAGTCAGACGGATAAACAGAGAATTAGAAAGTTTCCAGAACTACGTCATATCATTAATATCATTCAATATTTTTAAACAAATTATTTGTATTATTTTTAGAAATTATTTCAATGATTATAAGCATCTTTGTAACCATTCTAGATTTTTTTTTTATCAAACTTTTGATGCATCACTTGCTTGTGTTCATATCTTGGACAGTTTTAATTATTAAAGTTTATTAAAATATTAATGACAACAGAACATGGAGTGCTTTACAAATATATATTTTTATTATGGCAAGAATAAAAGCAAAAAAAGTTCACTTACTAAAAAATACTAATGGTTTTTTTTAGATTTAGCCCGCTCCACAATTCACACATTACTGCCTGGCTAGTTTCTGTCCTATATTTATGATAAAAGGGTAATAATGATTCAACATTCCTGACCATTATTATCAATAAATCCCAGAAAAACAGGGCATCAGTATAGTGTAAACCGATAGGTTTAAATATTCTTTTCCAGCTACCAAAGAAATAGTTTGCTCCTTAATTATAGTAATTATATGAAATTCAGTTTTAAATACAAAATTGTAATATATACATCAGTGTTAAACCTATGACTGGTGGAAATTCTGTAATTGTGTACCTGCGTCTCCACTTTTGCCATGATTTGATTTGGCTTTAACAAACTTATCCCTCAGGTTTTTCCAAACTTTTTAACAAAAACTTTCCTCCTTTCCCACGGCTGTTACAATTTCTAGCCAATAATTATTGATCACGGATCCTAAATATGTCTGTACAGTCGTACAGTTTCAGACAAAATCTCTTTAAAGTGATTTTACTTCACTAATAAAGAAAAGCAAGCTCACTGCTTTAATCTTTCAGCTCATTGCTTTAAACTTGCTTTAAATTGTCTTAACAGCATGTATCCGCATGTATCAGCATGTATCTTGATGTCACCTTACATCAAGAACATTGCTGGTTCAAGCCCCGGCTGGGTCAGTTGGCATTTCTGTGTGGAGTTTGCATGCTCTCCCCGTGTTGCCGTGGGTTTTCTCCTGGTGCTCCGGTTTCCACCAGAGTCCAAACACATGCAATATAGGGCAATTGGGTAAGCTAAATTGTCCATAGTGTATGTGTGTATGTCCTGGTCTTCCAGGTTGAAGGTTGAGCATTGGGCTAACGACCCACCTCGTAAAAATTAGATGTTACGAAACACCAACATGGTGCGGCTAAATATCAACCTCAATACAAACATTATCCTACATTTTATTATAAGTATAATTATAAAAAATCTGGAAGTTCTGAAAGAGATCAGGCCTCAGCAAAGATAAGGAAAAGTAATGCAAAAGTAAGTCAAAAGTAACATTACTACCATTAAAAGTAACTAAGTAACGCAACTAGTTACTTTTTTGGGAAGTAACTGAATATTGTAATGCATTACTTTCTAAAGTAACTTTCCTCAACACCGCTGTTATGCTATTTTAAATGTTCCTATTTGGTCTATTACACTTGGGTCTGCATGATATTGTAAAAATTTAACATTGCTATTTTTTGTTATTCTGCGATATATATTACAATATGAATACAATTTCACCTGGTAACTTGAATAATTACATTTGGAAAGAATTAATAATTTTAGATTGATTGAGAGGATTGTGTATGTGAGTGCATCTGCATGAAATCGAATAAACCATCTACAAGCATACATAAACACAATAAAGAAAATGATACACTTGAAATAAAGTGTTGGATCATTTTCTGAGTCTAACAGTAATTGAATGATACAAATAAAAATAATGTAGTGAAATTCATTGCTAATAAACTTACAAATGGTACATTTTCTTATGCCTGGATGCTTTTAAAATACAGCCACGGGCCCCAAAAACACATGCAAATGGTCAAATATAATCTAAACTCAACATTGCGTATCCTGCGATGTGACTATTGTGAATGACTACATTGCGATATCGATGCTGAATCCATATATTGTGCAGCCCTAACTTATAGACATCACCTTATATATACATGACCGTAGCCAGGGGGGGTTCGGGTGGTTCGAACGAACCACCCCCCAAAGCCAAAAGGTCCAGAATTTGTCCTTTTAATTATTTTATGTAATTTAATATTATATAATATATTTACTATATAATTAATATTATATAATTATATTTAATATAAATTGTAATAAAGTGTAATTTTAAATAACTATGGCCAATAATTTGAATCCCATGGAGCCTCAAAGCCACAATAATGTGACGCAAGTCACGTGACATAACCCATTGAGGGGTAACATTTGAATCTTTGATGCGACATCCATACTGAGTAACGCTCTGGGTCGAAAAGAGCAAGGGAGGCAGAAAAGGCAGGCAGCGGCGTCATTATCGCAAAATATTGAACATATGTTCAAAAAGACTGCCAATAAAAAGGTAAGGCTAAAGTTACTTACTTCCCAACAGATAAAAATTTGTCCCTATCCATGAGGTTCTAGGTTAACTGGGAGCACTGGGTCACTTCATTCGTTTTATTCTGATTAGATATAAATAAGATCACTCAAACCACTTCAGAAGGTGATCTGGGACGCATTCCAGATGAAACTGGACAGGTCTAATCATATTTAGACAAAATAAATATAAATAAAATAAATTATGACCTGGAGAAAGTCTGACCTGGGCCTGAAACACCTGTAGGTGCGCTTTTACAGCCAAAAGTCTATTAAAAACATGATTACTATAAGCATAAAACATGTGTTCTAACTTTTCAGGCCTGTAGCCAGGGGGGGTTCGGAAGACCCAACCCTCACTGACAAAGGTCCAGACTTTGTCCCATACATGAGCTCATTTGTTCTATTGTGACTGCTATTCCATCATAAATAATGAAAATAATCCATCAAAAAAGGCTTTAAGACCAAGCGGAATCCTCTGTGGGCTGTTGCTTCAGTAGGAATATAATCTGATGTAAGAGAAGTCTTCGTTCACTACTGTATTGTTTTTAAACAGAGAAAACATTTTACAGGTAACTTTTGTTTTTAATCTTGGACTTATTCATGAAATAAAATGAGCAATAAAAAGGTGTGAAGCCCCAGAAGCGGACCATATTAAATTAATTTATATTTTGGCTATTGTTGATATCCAGGAATTTTCTAATGTACTTTTTTTACTAAATAGGCTAGAAAAATTCTAAAGAATTCATTATTATTGTTTTATTATTATTATTATTATTATTATAGTTATAGTTATTATTATGTTTTAATTATTATTTTTATTGAAATGGCCAAATTGTGACTGAGAACAGTTTTTTGTCTAATAAATGACAGTAGGCTACAGTTTTTTATTTTTTTTACTTCAAAACTTTAACAGATTCTTATTTTTTCCTAATGATATATGATTTAATACATTTGTATTTTAAAAAAATTGTGTTTTAATTTTTCTTTATTGCAAATTGTTAGGAAATATTTTTAGTACATCAAAAAGTGTGGTTATGATGACATCTGACTAGCTAATCCAGCAACAACTACAAAAAAAGCACTGCTTAAAATGTCACTAACGCAGTATTTAAATCTCATAGTTAAATAGAAAGTGAGGCGTATAACTGCAAAAAGGTTCACTTTTTGAGAAAAAAGAACCACCCCTTTCACCAGGCTGGCTACGGGCCTA
>CAIGQZ010001492.1:30565150-30577307 GCA_903798205.1 Danio tinwini | reverse complement strand
ATAATAATAATAATAATAATAATAATAATAATAATAATAATAATAATTCCTTACATTTATATAGTGCTTTTTCAGGGCACTCAAAGCACTTTACACATTGGAGGGAATCTCCTCATCCACCACCAGTGTGCAGCATCCACCTGGATGACACAACGGCAGCAGTTTTGCACCAGACCGCACATCACACATCAGCTGATTATTGGAGAGGAGACAGAGTGATGAAGCCAATTATAATATGGTGATGGTTAGGAGGCCATGATGGACAGAGGGCAGTGGGCAGATTTGGCCAGGATGCCAGGGTTAAACCCCTACTCTTTTTCGAAGGACATCCTGGGATTTTTAATGACCACAGAGTCAGGACCTCAGTTTAACGTCTCATCCGAAAAGACGGACTGTGTGTTGCACTAGTTTCTTCCACATCTCCTGCAAAGCTTTCTCTTGTGTTTTGATGTGATTTCTGACTGTTGTAGATGAGAAAAAACTCAAATCATGCAGCGTAGTGATATAGAGCTGTAATGCGCTCAAAACCTGCCGGAACTACTTTAGCTGTGTGTTCATCTGAAAATAAATAACAGCACACCTTAAAATGCACATCAGCCAAACAGATTTATGCATTCAACAAAGCACAGCCCTGTTAGACCATGTGCCGGGGCACAGAGCATATTTATTTATCCTTAAATTAGCAAAAGTGGATTCAGACATGACTGTAATGCTTTTGCGCCATGAGCTTTAGACTTTTTGGCAGATTGTTAAAAGCCCTTAGTCTCTACACTCTAAAAAAAACATTAAGTAATTTTTTTAACCCAATGGATGAGTTAAAAATATTTGGTGCTTTGTTGGGTTATTGTTTAATATCTCAACCAGTTGGGTTAAATATTTGGTGCTTTGTTGGGTTATTTTTGAACCTTTATTGGGTTATTTATTTAATAACTCATCCAGTTGGGTAAAAATTTTGAATTTCAACAGTCAACTACTTTAACTGACACAGAACAGCTGTATTAATATGTGTGCGTAATGTTGTTTTTGCTGTATAGTCAGAGATTGACATTAAAGGGCACCTATTTTACTCTTTTTTAAGATGTAATATTAATATTATGGTTCTTCTGAGAGTGCCAGTTTAGGTTCAGTTCAAAACACAATTCAGATTTTTTTATTATAATGTGTTAAAAAGTGTCATTTTGGGGGCGTGTACACAGGTCGCTGTTTTAGGGGCGTGTTGCTTCACATGAAAATTAGTTTCGACTTCCTGCCCAACTTAACAAAGGGGCGGAGCCAAGAGCTCCCTGCTTTGTGTATGGCTACAGACAGGCAGACAGAGAGAAGCAACATGAGTGAGAGGAGGACCAGCATTCAGCTTCAGCTGTACATGTACGACTCGGACACAGACCAAGCAGAGAGGACAAAATCATTTGTGTCTTTGTATAGTTTTACAGCCAACTGTGTGCTAGTTTAAAGCTCCGAGCTTGTAGCCTACACCGAGACTAATAACCAAGCACACTGAATTAACTTTGACTGAAGGGCATCACACACCAGATGCACCGCGACACGGCATGCACACATGACAGTTGAAAGTATCACACACTTGTGGCGCCGGTGTGTGTCGCCTGATAGAAACTTATGTTTATAATTCAGAAATGCATGCTGCTGCGTGGCACAATGCTGCTTGTCGCCGAGCGGCACTTCTGGTGTATGACCTGCTTGAGGCTATAACTAAAGGCCGTCATACACTGGATGCACCGCTCAGAGCCACGACACGGCACACCAGATGCTCACACTCGCATGTTATTTAAAATTAAACTATTCAGATAACGCTCTGTAGTGAGGCAGAAATATGAACAGTGTCCTGAGCAGGGCCAGCGCGTCCATAGAGGCGACCTAAGCAGCAGAATAGTGAGCGAACGTGAGGCGCACGTGAATTACTAGCCACTTGCCATTTTCACTAGCCACAATTTTGTTGTTGGGAAAATATATTTTATATGCATAAATTAGACTTTGGCATGCTGAAATGACTTAATTTAGACTGTGTGTTATGTCCACATGCCTCCTCATTCATTTCACTTTTTATGTGTATGACCCTGCTCAATATTCATGAGCAAATGGGCTGTGGTTTCACAGTGTCGCATTGCAATTCATTTTTATTTCACAGGACTTTTCAGGGCTCAACACTGAGGATTTACCAAATGTATCTCTGACCACACCAAAAATAAATAAATAATTATTTCTTAGCCACAAATGTTAAATAATAAGTCAAAACATGCACAATATAGCTGTATACATGCTCTTTTATTCAACAAAACCTTGCTTAAAAAAACTATTACATTCAAAAAAAATAATTATTGCCATATCTAAAACTATGCACAGTAGCCGAGTCTGTCCAGGGTAATGGTCTCTCAATAGTTAACTACACATACATGGGGAGTTAATCTCCTAATAAAGCATGTTATTGTGACAATGATAATTAAACAATATTAACAAAAATAACTGTAAGCAAAAGAAAGCAGGTGAAAAACATACCATGTGATAATAAAGGATGATCAAGTGCACACGGGTAACGTTAGGCCCATAATTAAAATAAAACAAAACGGGCAACCGCTGCTGCTTACAAGACATATTTTAGAAACAGCTGGAGCTTTTAGAGCCACAGGACTGTGTGTGCACGAGCATCACGTTTTGTCCAGTCTATTTTAAAAGAGAACCGATCTCAGCAGTTGCGTTTCCTCTAAAGCCTAGTTCACACTACAGGATTTTAAACCTGATTTGAGCCGATTTGGAAGTTAACAAGCTCGCCGACAGATCGGGCTGTGTCTTTATGTGTGAACTACTGAACAACGCGTGAGTGAGGCTCGCTGAAGCTTCCCCGACACCTCGCAGATGGAAATCCAATATTTAGCATGTTAAATATTCCAGAGCAGTCGGCCGACTGGACCCCACGTGTGGTCAGATGTAGTGACGAGCTGCAGTCAATGAGAGAGAATATCAGCATGAGCTGAATGGCGTCTGTGATTGGCCAGAATGGGCATCGATGCACTCGCTTCATTTTGTGTTAACACAGACATGAGAGTAGGCTATATTAACAGTGGAACTAGATTTCTGTAACTATTAGAATTACCATAATGCTCATTCTGACCTTTCTCACATCATATTTACATTCAAAACTGCTTGAGATATTAAAATTAAGCTTTGAATGTCTGACATCATATTTTATGACAGCATAACCCTAAAAATATGATCTTTTTTGGTAATACAGCCTATAAACATGTAGTTAAGATACTAGAACATGCAAAGGTCTGGGCCTTGCTTTAATTTTCACTTTCAGTGATCAGAGTGATCATCCTCTCATTCGGTATTCACCTGCTTTCTTATGCTCACGCGAATGCTATTTTTGTCAGTCATGCTGCTTCTCGAATCTAAGATGACATTTGATGACATTTGCACACATATTGGGTCATCTCTATTGTCAAACCCTGCTTTTAAGATAACTATCATTTAAAAATGATCTTCAACCAGCCAAAGTGGCTAGTGAGAGTGTCTGTCTAACCCGCCACAGCTGAAATCTAGCCGCATTTGGCGGGTTGGTGGGTGTTAATGTAAAGCCCTGTTCATAACGATTAATTAAGCTCTAATTTGTTTTATCATATACCTCTCTGTGTTGTGTTTTTTCTCTCCGTTTCACCAGCAGTCTTAATTATTAATGATAAAAACGCGCTGTGTCTGGAACTTAGAATGTAGTGGAAATAAATCATTTTCAATATTTTTGAAAACTGCATGTTATTTATTTACACAGCCGTAATTATAAAATTTTCCCAGAGATGGGTTGTGGCTGGAAGGGTAAAAATGTGCTGGATAAGTTGGCGGTTCATTCCGCTGTGGCAAACCCAGATTAATAAAGAGACTAAGCTGAAAAGAAAATGAATGAATGAATAATTATAAAATTAATAGTAATAGTAGCATTAGTAATACCAGAATGGAAAAAATTCCATTTAATCAAAACAACTCAATGCATTGGGTTAAAATAACCCATAGTTGGGAAGGTGCTATAATAACCTATAGTTGGGTTATATGTTGGGGTATTTTTAACCCGACTATTTTAACTAATTATTTCTGAGGTCACCACAGCAGAATGAACTGCCAACTATTCCAGCATAAGTTTTACACAGCGGATGCCCTTTTAGCCAAACCCAGTACTATACACCCATACACACACTGATTCACACACACACACACACACACACTCATACACTACGGCCAATTCAGTTCATTCAATTCCCCTATAGCGCATGTGTTTGGACTGTGGGGGAAAGCAGAGGACCCTCAGGAAACCCATGCCAACACGGGAGGAACATGCAAACTCCACACAGAAACACTAACTGGCCCAGCTGGGACTCGAACCAGCGACCTTCTTGACAGTGCTAACCACTGAAGCTCATATCAAACAACATTTTCCACAAGCAGAGAAACCTTACCGTTAAACAAGTTACAGATTTTTACCATTAAAATCACGGACATTTTTTCACAGTGAACGTTAAAAGCACATTAACTAACAGCTATAAAACCTAATGCGTGTACCAGCCGTCAACACAGAAGCAGCTTTCAGGGAGAAGCAGAAACACCCTGCAGTATGACGATTATATTCGGAGACAGATTTCATTAGAGACTTTTGGGACTTCTGAAAGCAGCTCTATATGAGATGTTATTAAGAAACAGACAGAAAGAACAGTGTTGGTGCACAAAAAATGAGATTCAGTGAGGCTGTAATGATTTAAGTGGTCACCACACACTAAACCAGCGGTTCTGGCTAGGCGTCCTTGCATGCATCTGACTTTATTTTTGTGTTCTCCAGATTAAAGACAGCTTTGATACCGATATGCTTTTTAAAAAAAGAGCTCAATTTGTGCTGGGAAACTGTGTTATCTGTCTGTCTAGTCCTCCTCACATGTTCTCGTTTTAGTCTCAGAGCTGGTTTTGCATCAGAAAACAGATTTCACAATGCACATTTTTGTTTTGTTTATTTCTGGAGAATTTTTTTTTATGATTTTTATAATTTTATTTAATTTTTATGAGGTTTATAATTAAAAAATCTGCCATTGGGGTCAGAATAATCAATGCAATCCCACGACAATTCGTAACTTTTTGATTTAGTGGCTAATTTGTATGAATTTGTACGATCTAATTCGTACCATTTAGTACGATTTGCTCATCACCCAATGATGGTTGGGTTTAGGGGCGGGGTTGGGTGCCACACCCATCTTTTTAAAATCGTACAATTTCGTACGACTCAACTCGTATGAATTAGCCACTAAACTGACAAAACGTAAAATACTTATGTTTCCTCATGAGATCAGGCTGGAATAATACATTTAAAGGGCACCTATGATGAAAATTAACGTTTGGACAGAACTGTGTGTAGTTGTAGTGTGTCCACAGTAAGCGGAAACCTCTCTCTCTCCCTTGTGAAGCCAATACAGAAGTAACTGAAACTGCAATTCATCGACTGGCCATTGGGGGACTGGCTCCAGTAACTCCAGATGTTCACTGACTGTAATGCTAAATTGGCCAATTTTACAGCTGATAAAAACATGTTTAAAGCCTGGTACAAAAGATGGTTTTGGTGCATATAGCTATTATTACCCTTCATGACAACTGTGAGGGGGGTGAATTTTTTTATAACTCATTTGTTTTATTTATATTAAGTCTGTGGAGCATACATTTAAACATGTGACAGAATTTACGAGTTGTTCTTGATGTTTTTCCCCTTTAAGAGTTCTGAGCTGGAAGTGACAGAGTGGTTTTCCCCTTTAAGAGTGGAGTCGGAGGAAGTAAATGAAGCAATCGGTTCACAAAGTTTTCATCCTGCATTTGATGTCTCTTGTTTTTAATTTTCTTCAATTAATCACCCACAAGTCTGCATAATTAAAGGTGTGGTCACTTAAGTGACAGCTAGGTCTCGCTGCTCGTTGTCACGTCACCTCATCTGATTCCGGGTGATTAGCCGCTGAACTCTGCATATATATCCTATTTTTGTTTTGTTTTGTTTTATGTGGCTTTACACAGTCAATTGCCTATTGTATTTGTAATTTTCTTACAATTATCAGATGATATGGCATGCTGTGTGCCCTTAATTGTGCTCACAAACCATTTAAGTGGCCTCCTATTTTTCACCAGTGAGTGAAATTCTTATAAACTTTCATCTATAAATGTATTTGTTTTATATTTAAGATCATTTATCATCTATATTTTTCTTTAGACCTGTAATGCACTCCGGAGTCTGACAGATTGATTAGCTGTAGGCTCTAGAACAGTCATCTGAATTGTTGTCGTACAGTGTTATGCCTGGATTTCAATAATAGCCTTGCATTTACCAACACAGAAGTGTTTGGAAGTAATTCGTGTTTTCCTCCTGTAGAAAAACATCATAAGAACAATGTTTAGTGGCTCAATGTATTACAACAGTGTTTCTAAAAGACCAAACACACTTTATTGATATAGTACACAACCAGAACACAAACAAGTCGCAGGTAAAGTACTAAGCATTTCTCCCCTTAAAAAAAAACCTGTCTAAGCAAAATGCTAGCAGGCATCTGTAGCTCCGCCTCTTTGCCCATGTTTGGGTACTGCCGGTTGATGCGATGACGCATGAACAAAATCACAACGCTTGGCCACGCCCACTTGTAGCTTCATTTGCACTCTTCAGAAATCTATGGATGACCTCACGAATACTACGTCCATACTTTTTTACAGTCTATGGTCCACAGTCATACTGGAGTGATATGAACACAACAAGTCTCTTTTTTTATTTCCTGATGTTAAAATAGGATCCAAGTCCCTCCCATATCGAGGTCGACCACACCGTGATGTAGTAGTGTGGTAAAACCCGCTCACCGAATTGACTGACAGCCCTGTGTTTACATTCCACCTCAGTACCGCTTATAATCATATCAACAAGACAGGACGTATATGCAAAGCAACTGGGATTAAAAGAGCTCAGCAGTTGGGATTGTCTCCAGCTCAGCAGTTTCTGATAGTGAGGAACTGCATCTCTTGTTCATCTTCTTTTGTTTTTTATGTCTCTCCATGTCCTCAGATTAATCTGCAGCGCAGGATGAGGGTCACTGCGCTCATCACACAAGGTGCCAAGCGGATGGGGAGCCCCGAATATGTGAAATCATATAAAGTGGCGTACAGTGAGGATGGGAAGGCCTGGAGCATATTTAAAGTCAAGGGCACGGATGAGGACATGGTGAGAAAACACTGCTTCCAGATCAGATGAGGAGCCCGAGGGGGAGGTTTAAATTAAGAAACCGTCTGCTTAAAGAGACAGTGTCCACCCAGACCTGAAAATTCTGTCATCACAATTTTCTCATCTGGAGAAAGGTTGTTTCTTTTAGATTGGCTGGAATTACATTTCTTTTTATATTTGTATAAATATTCACACAATTTAAAATGTAAAAAATTCTGAAGTCAATATTATTAGCCCTCTTAGGAAATGATTGCTTTCGATTGGCTACAGAACAAACCACTGGTGTCGCCTATTTAGCCAGATTTGCCTAGTTACAGTATACCTATATCACCGTACATTAGTGTTGTCACGATACTGGAATTCTCTACTGAAACTTTAAAAACGTCAATTTCCTGCTAACATTTGAGCGCGTTCTTAAACAGTGCTGATTTGCCATTGTGTTCACGTGCTCAACAGAATTTCCAATCCTCTAAAGGATTGTTAGTCTGCATTATTTAGGGCAACCAGAGCTGGGAACTCTTGCCAAAAGACATTATAATTTGAACGATATCTTTTTCACTATCACTAGTACTTTTTCACTATAGTATCTTGAGCCGGTTATTATGCATGTCTATTATCATACACCAATTGTACTAAAGCGATCTAAAAAGTTAATATCAATAAATTTTCTCTTTAAACCACCAGGTGGCAGATTTTGGAGTGCAGATTGCATAAGTTTTATTAATATTATTTTTTTAACTATATATATATATATATAGTAAAAATATATATATTTACTATTTTCCCAAGTGTATATATCTACTACTGTAAGAAAATATCAGAATTTGGTACATACTTTCAGTATTCTCTTTGCTTGAACTGATCTAATCCTGTTAATATGAATTAAGCTGCTGCTTCCGAGCAGGTTTGAGCTACCAGAACTGTTGCTATGACAACAACTCTCAGACAAGTTTTAAAGAACGAAACAATCCTGGATGTCAAATCGTCAATAACCAAATCCAGCAAATAGAGTAATCCACGTACGAAAAACAGACCCCACCTGGTCTGTTTATGAGCTGACATATGAGCGATTCGCTGATGAATCGACTGATCTTCATGGCTTTAAAATGCTCTAGTGTCTCTGTTTACACTCAGTAAACGGCGGAGAGTTCAGTGAACGGATGACCTTCATGGATAATCGCAGTCATTTCTGTTGAGCACGTGAACACAACAGCAAATCAGCACTGTTTAAGAACTTGCTTGACAGCACTCAAATGTTAGCAGGTAATGGACATTTTTTAAAGTTCAGTACAGATTGGTATCGAATTCCAATATCGTGACAACCCTACTGTACATGATTATTTGTGAATGCCATTACTGACCAATCAGAATGCAGTACTCCAGTGAGCCGTATAATGATCATATTTCATTGGTCATTCACAATATTTCAGGGGTCATCAACTATATTTGTCAGAGGGCCAGAGTTTTACTAGGCAGTCTCCTTGGGGGCCGGACCCCCAAGAAGAAAATCAAATAAAAATCTCATTTTGGCTTAACATTATGTTTAATGTTTTTACTTTTTCAATTTCATTACAAAACTGAAGGCATTTGATTCAGGCTCCCATCACCTATACCACAGTCGACCACTAGGAGTGATAGATATTGTGCCTTAACTCAATTAGGCTAAGTCATCAAGGGGAAATGTAACTTTAGCCATTGATTAAGCACTGTGAGGAGCCCGTTTCAGCATTGAGATTTGAATTCAAGCGCACTTAACGTTTCATTTGATGTGCGAACATTATTTGTTACCTGTTTTGTTCTGGTACCAGGTTATTTATTTACCATGCTATTTTAAGTTTGATTGTTTTCCTCCGTTTTTTAGTCCTGAGGCAGACATCCCAAGTCTTTCGGAAGTTCTGTGAGTCCCCCACAAATGCATAGAGACTCCCAGATGCCCGCAAACGAATGATAATCTCCCAGAAATCGCGAGGCTTCCTCCCGCTCCTCAAATACGCTGCGCACCTCTCTCCACCGCATCCCTCCTTGCTCTTCATCACACACACGTCATGTGCACTCCACCTACACCCCACCCGGTCTTCACTTACGCTAAAACCTGTTTGAAACAATAAATGCTTAACGCCGCATGGTCTGTCTGAGTCTGTCCTTATTTTAGCGTGTAGCCTAAATATAGTCATAAATGCTGGTGATTCTGACAAGAGACTCAGTTGTTGTTATTTTTAGTTGCTTTAATAGTGTGGACCACTATTTTCTTTTTGATCCTCACACTTTTGGAATCCAGTCGCGGGCTGAATTTGCCCCGTGAGCCACCAGTTGATGATCAGTGCTGTACAGCTTGGTTTAAGGATTGTGCTGCTGCATATATTGAATGACTGAATGAATACTGAAACTCATAGAACGCTAAAATTTTGGAGGGAATGTGCGTCATTTATGAATAGAAATGTTTTTTTTTTATAGACTTTTTCTGAATAAGAAAAAAATAATGAAAAAACTCCTATTTCTCATCCCGTGTGCACGGACCTGCTTGGACAACACTGAAATACATCACTTCTGGTCGGCTGGTCGCCTACTGTCTAGTCGCAGGAGTTCAAATATTTCAACGGATCCGCAGCTCAATTCGAATCCGAATTTTCCGCATACGGAGATGATCAGAACTCCACGCAGCTCCCGGACTACTCTCCATTGGAAATGAATGACTTCCCGTCTGTCGCTTGTCGTTTGTCATGTGTAGGAGGCTTTAGCCGACAACAATAAACATTTCTGGCACCGCATTGTCTTGTTGATGTATTTAATTTACATTGTTTGCTTGTTTTATTCAACAAAACTAGCATAAGCTTGGTATTTAGTGAGTTGGTGCTACTTTGCCTTATGGTGAATGCAGTGACTGTATCATCATCAATACAATACAAAAGTTCGTAACATACAAAAACGTAAAAAAATCCTACCTATGAAATGTTCTGCCTTTATGCTTGGTTTTCTGTTTGCTCGTTACTACACCCATCCACAGGGCAAAAGTCCAGCATCTTCAGATTGGCTTTAGCCTTAACTAGTGCGGTTGAATGACATTTGTCCTGGGAGCCCTGTACAAATATGGCGGCGCTATTGACGCGTGTATATATCTATGTTTCATTGCCTAATCATCTCGTTTTTAAATCGCAGTGGTGTACAACAGAACTTCACATGCTCAAATAGCGTTCGGTTCATGCAGTGTTTGTAAAAATAAAGGCAATAAAGTACAATAAAATAAAAAGATTTCTTCATGGAGTTTTTTCTTTATGGATTATCATCTGCTGTGCTGCGTTGCATTGAATGCAGGCTGGAAATGTCCATGTTTTCTATCAGATATGCACAAAGCACAATGTTTAGGTACCAAATCCATCAAGATGATGTCATTGATGTGTATGCAAATCAGCTTAAGATGCCGATATAACAGAAAACAATGCAATGCTTTGTGGTTGATGCATTAGGTTGTGTTGGCTGGCTGATCTACTGTATATATTTTCTTTAAAGTTTAGATGAGCCATAATATAAGCATGCCTGAAGCAGCCAAAACACACAGCATTCCTCTTCCAAAGGCCCTGGGGTTTCTTTGGACGCAACACACAGTGGACTGAGGTATAATGTAATTGGTTGTAAGCCAGAGTCAATAAAGCCCAGAGAAGTGGTCAGTTCATCTCTCTGTGGACTGAACTTTAACAGGCTCAGCGTTTGCATTCTCGTGTGTTTACGGCACTCCTCTTAATACCCGTGCCGACGTTTGCCTTTATACTGAACACAAAACAACAATTCTGCTATCTTTTTTTTTGCCTACAGAAGAAACATCTTACCTTTTGTACACAGAAGTGCAACTGATGGCTTCAACAAAAGCAAATGCAATCAATGAACAACCTCACTGCTCACAATAAAAGGCTGTGTTTAAATGTTGAAAATGCATTTTTATTTGCAATTAAATACCATATCTGGGTAGTATAAACAATGCCTTGGCAACCACCCAGCGAACCACTCAGAACACCCTAGCAACCACCTAGCAATTGGATGCTTTGAACATTGGGTTCATTTTTTCAATAAATAATACTTAGTATTTGTTAATAATATGGTGTTAATAATCTTAATAGATGTAATGAAGTTACGGCCACCTGGACGCCGGGAAGAAGGAGGTGGAGAACCGACGGACTTTTAAAGAAATACTTATTAATAAAAGGGACGGCAGCTCCTCACGGAGACTGCCGTCTAAATCAAAACAAACGGACGGCAGCTCCTCACGGAGACTGCCGTCAAACTGAAAACAAAAGTAACATGTCCGGGCCCGGTCCTCTCTCTGTCCTCTGCCATCGTTACTCCTCTTATAGTCCAGAGCTCCTTCCGTGGGATTGAAGGCAGGTGCGCGCCACAGGTGCATCTCATCTGTGGCGGGCCTCGTTTCGCTCCCACGCCTCTCGGCCACGCCCCTTCGCCACAATAGATTACAAATTACTGGTGATGTGCGGATCGATACTAAAATATCGATATCTCCGATACCAGCTTTGTACACTTTGGAATCGATTATCTTATCAAAATATCAATATTTCAATAATTTGGAGCAAATATGTAGTTTATTGGAAATAGAAATACAGCAGAAAGTAACCACAATTACCCTAGTTTATCTAAATAATGCCAACTTAGTTGGAACTACTTGTTCTTCCGCCTGCCAAGTCATGCGTGTAATATGGCATTGTACAACTGCAGAGCACACTAGCTAGCCACTCAGTCCGCTGGCACATGTTGTTCAGTCATGCTGTCATTAGATATGGGTTACCGCAAGCGGAGTTGTGTGTGGAGCTATTTCGCTTCCATAAACTCAAACGATGCGGTTTGTGACACGTGTAACAAAACAGTGAGGTACTGTGGTAATCCCACAAACCTAATCAAACATCTACATATAAA
>CAIGQZ010001492.1:30534329-30557872 GCA_903798205.1 Danio tinwini | reverse complement strand
AATATAATATAATATAATATAGGCGGCACGGTGGCGTAGTCTTTAGAACTATCACCTCACAGCAAGAAGGTTGCTGGTTTGAGCCATGGCTGGGCCAGTTGGTGTTTCTGTGTGGAGTCTGCAAGTTCTCCTCATGTTTGTGTGGGTTTCCTCCAGGTGCTCCGGTTTCCCCCCACAGTCCAAACACATGCACTATAGGGGAAAATTGGGTAAGCTAAATTGTCTGTAGTGTATATGGGTGAATGAGAGTGCATGGGTGTTTCCCAGTGATGGTTTGCAGCTGAAGGGCATTTTCTGCGTAAAACATATGCTGGATAAGTTGGCGGTTCATTCTGCTGTAGCGACCCCTGATTAATAAAGGGACTAAGCCGAAAAGAATGAATGAATAATACAATATAACCTAATATAACATTATATTATATAATATTGTATTATATAATATTATATAATATTGTATTATATAATATTATATAATATTATATTACATGTATTATATTGTATTATATTATATTATATTATATTATATTATATTATATTATATTGTATTATACTTTACTATATTATATTATACTATATTACATTATATTATATTACATTATATTATATTATATTATACTATACTATATTATATTATACTATACGGTATTATATTATACTAATATTATATTACATTATATTATACTATATTATATTATACTATATTATATTATACTATACTGTACTATATTATATTATATTATATTATATTATATTATATTACAATTATATTATATTACAATAAATTATATTATACTATATTATACTACTATAAACTATATTATATTATACTATATTACTATAAATTATATTAACTCTGGTTGAACAAACTGGAATAATTAATTAAATAATCTAATCTAATCATAATTAGTCTAAATAGTAGAATGTATTTCTGTTATCCACAGGCATATCTACTGTAAATATTTCCAATCTTCACTATGCAGATTCACCTATTTGTAAATTTGGTAGTATTTTGTAGTACAGTATACTGTGGTTTCTATAGTCAAAGATGTTGATTAATCAGGACTGTGTTCTTCAGTAAAACAAGAGCAGATCAGTCTTGGAGAGTAAAAGACAGAGTACAGGTTGAAACAGCAGTTTTCCCTCAGACGTTGCTTTGCAGAGGTTTAACCTACTTTACACACTGACACTTTTAGACATGAGCAGAGTCTGATGCCCCGCTTCTATTTTTACTCTCCAGAAAATTGACTTTTACTCATTGATTTATGTCATTACTGCTGAAATTCATATTTACCAAACCAATTTATCCACTTACTGACATTCAGGTTGTTCTATGCATTGCTGACTAAATACAATTTTCTGCAAAATAATGTCAATATTTTGTTGAAGATGTAGTCTCTTCATTAATATGTCATCAAATTAAGTTTTCCTAAATATTCCACTTTTTTCAAAGAATTATTTAGACTATTTTTTTACCCCAGTAAGTAGAAGTATTTCTCCTAAAAGTCTGTAATTGTAAACACATCTACAGTAACTGAATATTTAGAAATAATTTAAAGGTGCTGAGTTTTTGTACAGTTTTTGACTTTGAATCTGAATTTGTGGTTTTATTTGTATATTAGTACATCCAGTTAAACAAGTCTAAATATGATATTATTATTAATTTTAAACATTGTGTCAACTTTTATACAGTAGTTATATACGTATAATCAGTGGTGGTAAGAGTACCGAAAAATCATACTCAAGTAAAAGTACCATTACTTGCCTAAAAATGTAGTGTATCTGTTGTAAATATTACTCAAAGTGTGAGTAAAAAGTAGACATTTTAAAAGTACTCAAGAGTAATGAGTACTGAGTATTATGCTGTCAAAAGCTGATGCGTTTACTTGCAATTTGTGCATGTGTGTGTAAACGTAACATTCTGTAGTGCATTTAGTTATTGCCAGTGCTTAATTTGTGAATTGCTAAGTCCCAGAACAAATCGGGGTAACGGATCCGGCATATTGCCTGAGGATGGAGAGGTGCCGCATGCAAAAGTGGAAAGTGTTGGATGGTGGAGGAGTGTTGAAGGGGTGAGGAGGGGGATCGGTAAAATGAAGTGACTGATCTGATTTCAGAGGTGCCAGATCCGGATCCATCTTGTTCCGGCACAAATTAAGCCCTGGTTATTGCCCACACAACATCATGAGACGTTAATATTAGGTTAGATTTAGGTTCCAGCATCTCAGGACAATGTTATTTTGATGTCTAATAATGACGTCAAATGACGTTGATATTTGGTTGATTTTAGGTTGTTAGAAAGTCACCAAAATCCAGCATCGAGCCATGGATTGATGTCAAATACTGACATTTATTCATCCGGTATGGCAACCGAAATCCAATGTCTGATAGATGTCATGGGGTAACATTCACACAACGTCAAGCTGTAACATCATTAGACGTTGATATTTGGTTGGTTTTAGGTTGGATATTGACATTGGCCTGACATTGACTTCTGACGTCAACTCAATTTTCATTTCCAAAAAAAATGCAAAGTCTCCATGGCGTTAGGGTTCAACGTCAATCAGACGTCATGTTGACGTCCTGTGCCTGCAGGCTGTTTAAGGCCGTTTCAGTCATCATACAGTAAACATCCATCATTTTCTCATCAGTGACCTGCATCTAGACAGTCTCTGGGTCAATGTGTGTAAAGATAAACATCTTCATGGACACTTTTAATACTTCCAAACAGTTTGTTGCAATTATAAAGTGCACACGTCTTGAGGAAGTTCATTATGATGTGATTTACCTTTACGGTATGTGTGATTTGATTGGACAGGAATCACAGGACTGATTTTTCTAATCCCCATGGACAAGAAAAATAAAGTAGTTACTACAGGTTGAAGGAAAGTAGTGGAGTAAAAGTACAGATACTGCACTAAAAATTTACTCAAGGGAAAGTAAAAGTACACATTTATAAAACTACTCAGTAAATTACAATTCCTGAGAAAAACTACTCAATTACAGTCATTTGAGTATTTGTTATTAGTTACTTTACACCACTGCGTATAATACTTATGTAATATATAAGTTTGCAACTTATATAGTTTTATATACTTTAGCTTTAAACAAAGTTTCAGCTTTTTTCTTTTATTATTTTCTTTCTTTTGTGTATTTGTGTATGCATGTGATGCTTTATTATTTATTTAGTGTATGATTGCATTAAATCCTATTGCATGTGTATGTATCTATATGAATAATTATTTTCACTCTGACCTAAGATAAACCATATAAAGCAGTGTTTCTCAAGCACATACCTGGAGGAGCACCAGCTTTGCACATTTTCCATGTCTCTTTAACCCAGGGGTGTCCAAACTCGGCCATGAAGGGTCGGTGTCCTGCTGAGTTTAGCTCCAACTTGCTTCAACACACCTGCCTGGAAGTTTCTAGTATGTCTAGTAAGAGCTTGATTAGCTGGTTCAGGTGTGTTTGATTAGGGTTGGAGCTAAACTCTCCAGGACACCGGACCTCCAGGACTGAGCGTGGACACCTTTGTCTTAACCAAACACGCCTGATTCAGATCGTCAGCTCATTAGACTGAAAGAGCTGTAATGGCTGTGACAGACCAAGGAGACATCCAAAACATGCAGTGCTGGTGGTCCTCCCGGAACGTGGTTGAAAAACACTAATCTAAAGCAAAACGTAAATAAAAATGAAATTTAGCTAGTTGCTAAATAGAAATGACTTCACCTTTTCATTTAGTTTACTAATAAAATAGCAAAACAAAACTAAACTAATACTAAATGAATAAACTGAATATGAATATCTATTTTATTTCAGCAGAATTGTTTTTATTGTTATTATTTTAGTGAGATTTGAACCCTAATTTGAACAAATTATATAGTAAATCACTGAGATTTCTCTGTACACTAAAATATGACTTTTGCTGCTTGTTTAAACTTCTTAATTAAAATGAGTTGAAACACAATTCCTAAGTTTTTGGGGGGCATCTTAATTATTTTATGTTCAGTCTACTTAAATTTGTAAAAAAAATGATTAAGCTAACTTGTGGCTCAGTGGTTAGCACTGTCGCCTCACAGCAAGCAGGTCGCTAGTTTGAGTCCCAGCTGGACCAGTTGCCGCTTCTGAGTTTGCATGTTCTCCTCGTGTTGGCGTGGGTTTACTCTGGGTGCTCTGGTTTCCGCCACAGCCCAAACACATGTTATAGGTGAATTGATGAACTGAATTAGCCGTAGTGTACGAGTGTGGGTGTGTGAATGTGTGTGTGTTTCCCAGTGCTGGGTTGGGGCTAGAAGGCCATCCGCTGTGTAAAACATATGCTGAAATAGTTGGCAGTTCATTCCACTGTGGCGACCCCTGATGAATAAGGAACTAAGCCGAAGGAAAATGAATGAATGAATGAGTAATTGAAATATTTTATTGTAGAAGTTTCATTATTATTATGTTCTCAAATTAGGTATTACATTGTCTACATATTCCTCATTTTTTCCAAATATTTATTTAGATTATTTTATTTTCCCCAGCTAAGTAGACGTATTTCTCCCAAAATAACTGTAATTATAAACACAATTACAGTTATAAAATATTTAGAAATAAATTAAAAAGAGTTCTTGTAAAGTTTTTCGACTTTCAATGTGTGGTTTTATTTGTATATTAGTAGTTAAACTTATAAATAATATATATTTAAAAATATATATTTTATAAAAATAATATATATTTATTTAACTTATAAATAAATTGTAATCAACATATATAAAGTAGTTATAATTCAGCAACTCCAAATATAGTGTTTTATTTTTTATAGTTTCAGCTTTTCTTTTATGATTTTGTTTGTGTATTTGTGCATCTGATACTTTATTATTTATTTAGTCTGACCTAAGATGAACTATATAAAGTGAAAAATATATAAAAATACAATTTAGCTAGTCGCCAATTATTTCACATTTTCATTTAGTTTAGTATAATGTAGTAAAAAAAAAAAAAGCAAAACATTCGGTAACACTTTATAACAACTACACACTATGAACCATTCATTAAGCATCAGCAAATAGTGAATTCATTATCTGTTAAGCATTAACTCTATTTATAACTGCAGCTACAAATGCTGTATTCTTGATTTATAACCACATTTATAATGTGCTTAACTGTACTTTCATACTTTGTTAATGATTTATTTTTCATTACTAAATTAAGTGTTGCATTATTAACAAACCATTTGTATTTAAGAGTAGTTGGTGGTTTTTAAGATCATTTAGAATGAGTTAGTAAATGATTAATAAACTATTGAAATTAACATTTATATTTCTTATTATTCAGGCATATATTAATAGGTACTGTGTATTTTAATAAATGCTTTATTAACTTCATCCAGTTTTGTGACCTAATCTAAAGTGAGGACTATTTATGCTTTATAAATGACATATAAAGGCTTAGTATCAAATAAATAATCTTTGCAATCTAAAATTTCTATAAAGTTTAAACATTGCTGAATAACAGGAGTGTTAAAATAAGACATAAAATTGGATAAAACAACAACAATATAATAATTTAACAATATAATACGATGAAATGTTCAAACTGTACAGTAGTTTTATTTTAGATTCGTTTGCAAAGATTTGTTTTTCATTTGATACAGTTTCATTTGCGTATCTTCAAACAAATTGAAATTAATAATGTCATTTATGTTCTTTTTTACTGTTTAGAATTTAACTGAGCCTTAAATTGTCATTATAAAGGATTTATAAAGCATAACTAGTCCTCACTTTAGATTAGGTCACAAAACTGCATGAAGTTAAGTTAATAAAGCATTTATTAACATACTAATTAACTATTAGTGTATTAGTGCCTGAATAAGAAGAATTATAAACGTTCATTTCAATAGTTTATTAATCATTTACTAACTCATTCTGAATGATCTTAAAAAACAAACAACTATGCTTAAATAAATGGTTTGTTAATAATGCAATAATTTAGTAATGAAAAATAAATCATTAACAAAGTATGAAAGTACAGTTATTAAGCACATTATAAATGTGGTTATAAATCAAGAATACAGCATTTGTAGCTGCAGTTATAAACTGCTTATTAATGTAGAGTTAATGCTTAACAGATAATGAATTCACTATTTGCTAAGGCTTAAAAAATGGTTCATAGTGTGTAGTTATTAGAAAGTGTTACCAAACATTTATTCATTTTCTTTTCGGCTTCGTCCTTTTATTAATCTGGGGTCACCACAGCGGAATGAACCGACAACTTATCCAGCATATGTTTTATGCAGCGAATGCCCTTCCAGCTGCAACCCATCACTGGGAAACACCCATACATACTCATTCACACACATACACTATGGACAATTTAGTGTAAATTTCGCTAAAGCGCATGTGTTTGGATTGGTGGGGGAAACCGGAGCACCCAGAGGAAACCCACACCAACACGGGGGGAACATGCAAACTCCACACAGAAATGCTAACTGACCCAGCGGTGGCTCAAACCAGTGACCTTGTTGCTGTGAGGCGATTGTGCTACCCACTGCACCACCGTGACGCCCCTAATAGCAAAGCAAAACTAAATTAATACAAAATGAATAAACTGAATTTAACTTATTTCAAGCTTATTTTTTTGTTGTTATTATTTAAGTTAATTTGAACATTGTATATAGTAAATCACTGAGGTTTCATTGTACAATTAAAAAACAAAAGATGTGTGTTGCTGTGTTCTTTTTTGGGGACAATTTAATTGTTTTATGTTCAATCTACTTAAATTTGTAAAAATGATTAAGCTAACTTGTGGCACAGTGGCTCAGTGGTTAGCACTGTGCCATCACAGCAAGAAGGTCACTGGTTTGAGTCTCAGCTGGGTCAGTTGGCGTTTCTGTGTGGAGTTTGCATGTTCTCCCCATGTTGGCGTAGGTTTACTCCAGGTGCTCCGGTTTCCCTCACAGTCCAAACACATGCGCTATAGGGGAATTGATGAACTAAATTGGCCGTAGTGTATGAGTGTGTGTGTGTGTGTGTTTGTGTGTGTGTGTGTGTGTGTGTGTGAGTGTGTGTGTGTGTGTGTGTGTGTGTGTGTGTGTGTGTGTGTGTGTGTGTGTGTGTGAATAAGCGTGTATGGGTGTTTCCCAGTACTGGAAAGGGCATCCGCTGTGTAAAACATATGCTGGAATAGTTGGCAGTTCGTTGCACAGTGGCGACCCCTGATTAATAAAGGAACTAAGCCAAAGGAAAATGAATAAACGATTAAGCTAAATAGATTTGTGTTCAGACGGCATAGAGGAATTGTGTGAAACCCAGCATTTTTTACAGTGTATAACAATAATGACGATGTTTTACAGATACTGATTTTTTGTTTATCTCAGAAAACACAAACTCACTCTCTCTCTCTCTCTCTCTCTCTCTCTTTCTCTCTCTCTCTCTCTCATCACAGATAGATTTGCTGATCCCCACTAAAGTCACAGGAATCATCACACAAGGAGCCAAAGATTTCGGACACGTGCAGTTTGTGGGTTCATTCAAGCTGGCGTTCAGTAATGATGGAGAGAATTGGATCATTTATCAGGATGAGAAACAGCACAAGGATAAGGTAGGACTCTTACTGAGCGTTTGAGTTTCAGCGCTATTTAAAAGGAGATGCCATAGATGTGTATTTAATTACTTAATATATTTAATTAACAATTTTATCTTAAATGATGCCCATTTTCCACACATGATATGATTTGTTAGGGTCTTAAAGGGGAGCTATTATGCAAAAAAATCACTTTTATGATAACACAGTTGTGTGTCAGCAGTGTGTGAATTAAAGCAGCTTCTAATGGTCAAAAATAAATGAATTGTATTTGTTTATAATCAGACTTGATAAAAACAGTCTGCAGAAACACTCTGATTGACATTCTCCTTTTGCATGTGTCATCAGAGGGGGAAAGCCCCGCCCACTAGTAACCATCTCTCCCTCATTAGCATATGATGCTAGTCTTGTTTTTGAATCTGCCACTATGCTGACACACAGTCCTTTGTAGCTCCGCCCGCTTCTGAAAAGACCCCAATCTCATTTGAATTTAAAGAGACAGTCACCAAAACACCACAATTAGGATCAAAGCCTAAAAGGGTCAGTTTCAGAGAGTTCTACAACATTATCTGAGTGCTATTTTGAGCTAAAATTTCACACACACACTCACACACACACACACACACACACACAAACACATCTAGGGACATCAAAGCAGGGGCGTAGCGGACATTTTTAAAGTGTGTGTGTGTGTGTGTGTGGGGGGGGGGGGGGGGGGCAGCTGAATGAGTTTATGTTCATATAATTATTAATCAGCTGTTTTTTAAATGGTCTGTCTATAAAAGTGAGGGGGATGTATCCCCCCGGTTGCTACGCCCCTGCATCAGAGACTTGTTTTTCATGTTGTAAAAAAGGGCAGAATAGGTCCCTTTTAAATTCTGTGTGAACCAGAAGTTGTCGGGACTTTTATTTTAGTATGATGATGTATTTCCAACTGAAGTACAATATTGATTTGTGGCTTTATTTATGAGCTCCTCCTATCATTTTTCACTTGCAGAAACATAATGGTTGGAGGGGCGTGGCTAAGCATATTTCAGCCAATCAAAGTGGAATGGGCAGATTTTGATTAAAGATTAACAAAGCAATCCTTTTTTTAAACAGCAGATTAACTTGCACAGATTAAATTGTTCACTTTAAAGGGATAGTTCACTCAAAATTCTGTCCTCATCCTCCACTTGTACCTCTTTGAGTTTCTTTCTTCTGTTAACCCTATGAGATATTCTGAATAATGTTTGAAAAAAATCGGCAGCCATAGTATTTTTGTTTCTACTATGGATGTCGGTGGCTGCTTTCTTCCAAACATTCTTCAGAATATCTTGTTTTGTGTTTTTCGGAAGGAATAAAAGGACCACAGTGGTGCAGTGGGTAGCGCTGTCGCCTCAGAGCAAGAAGGTCACTGGTTCGAGCCCCGGCTGAGTCAGTTGGCATTTCTGTGTGGAGTTTGCATGTTCTCCCTGTGTTGGTGTGGGTTTTCTCTGGGTGCTCCGGTTTCCCCCACAAGTCCAAATACATGCGCTATAGGGGAATGAATAAGCTAAATTAGCTGTAGTGTATGTGTGGGTGTGAATGCGAGAGTGTATGGGTGTTTCCCAGTACTGGGTCGTGGCTGGAAGGGAATCCTCTGTGTTAAACATATGCCAGATAAGTTGGCGGTTCATTCCGCTGTGGCGGCCCCTGAATAATAAAGGGACTACGCCAATGAATGAATAAAAGAAGCACATGAGTGCGAGTAAATGGTGAAAAGAATTTTCACTTTTAGGTGAACTGTCTGTCCCTTTGAGAGGACGTCTTTCATTGAATAAAACATTCTCACCTGACTGTAAGTTATAAATGAAGCCTCACAAAACTCAGTGAAGGACATGACCTCATCTTTAGCCGCGAGACACATTTGAAGCTCTCAGCAGTTTTATGACAGTCTGAAGAATCACCCAAACACCTCATGAGCCGAGCAGCAAATGCCATAAAAAAACAAAACACAGCGCTTCTCCTTCTGCGGAGAAAAGACATGCAGTTATTTCTGTTTATTACACTGCTGCCTGGAATACTTGATTCTTATTGGTCAGTCACAACATTCCAAGGTATGTAATTCCCAGATAACAACCACTAATTAACACTGGCTCATCTGGGAAATTTGAATCATCTTGACTGTCTCTAGCTGTGTTTCCATCTAAAGATGCGAATTAGATTTATGAATATTACATAAATTATAAGTGAATAAAGTAGTGCTTCCATCCAATGAATCAAAGAGAACAAACTCATCACTTCCTGATAAACTGGAGCAAATATTGATCAGAGAAATGTAGTTTTGTGCGTTGGGATTTGCCACTGTGGTGTATTTAACTATAGGTTCACACCGAAAGCGACAACACTGTCTGCCTTCAGCTCCGGCGGCGAGAGCGTCAAAATTCACCACATTGATCACATATTTAAAGGAGCCAATGCAGCATATCATATCAGTTACATTCCGCATAAAACATGTTTTCTAGCGTGAAGATGTTGCACACTTATTATCAAATTCATTTAACTATGGAAGATCTAGTTGCATGTGCTGTGGCTTTGCTCCACTATGTGTCCATATGTCTGAAATATTCTGAAGCAGCTATACTGTTTTGTATTGTCGCATGAGATTCCCACTTTTTTAAAGAAAAAATATATATAACATTGATGCACATCAGTAACTTGCCATTAAATTTTTTAATGTATGTTCCTGTAAGAAAAACATTGCAAATAATTGGAAATCCAGCGACCGCAATATTAAAACCCTTTGGAACAACTGTGGTCAGAATCAAAGTTCACAGAGACTGTTCTCTGGACACCTCTCAAGCGGTGGACTTCTACATTCTAATTGGTCTGCTCATACAGACGCAGTGCTGAGGAAAACACAACTACGCCTCTTCTTCCTCAGGCGTCTCAGAAAAGTAAAAATAAAAGGTGTATTTATATAGACAGATAGGTAACTAGATGAAAAGACAGAAATAGAGTCCGTGCAAATGCCTGCGCGCTGCTTCTGTTCTTCATATGCGCGCGTCACATGGGCCAGTCTGTCCGAAAAAGAATAAAAAAAAAACATCCCTGATGACAAATCCAGCTTAAACCAGCCTAAGATGGTTGGCTGGTTTTAGCTGGTCGACCAGCCTGGTTTTAGAGGGGTTTTGGCCATTTCCAGGCTGGTTTTTATCCATTTCCAGCCTAGTCTTAGCTGGTCAGGCAGGGAGTTGACCAGCTAAAACCAGCTTGACCAGCCAAAACCAGCTATATCCAACTTAAACCAGGCTGGTCACACTGGTTTTGGCTGGATTAAGCTGGTCATTTTCCATCCTGACCAGCTAAGACCAGGCTAGAAATGGCTGGAAACCAGCCTGGAAATGGCCAAAACCCCTTTAAAACCAGGCTGGTCGACCAGCTAAAACCAGCTAACCAGCTTAGGCTGGTTTAAGCTGGATTTTTCCGCAGCTGATCCTACTTTTAGAGCGTCACAGATCACAACATTGTCTATTTTATAGGCAGAAGAAAAAACGACAGGCTGCTAAGCGTTTTATGGGCCGATCAGATTATAAGAAGATGATCAGCCCGGCCCAAAAAGTACATCGGCCCAGCGGGAAAATGTCCGGTCTATGCCAGATGGCCAGTCCGCCCCTGCATACATGTAAAGTGCATGTACTAGCACAGATGAAATATAGCGTTAACTGTCTAAAAAGCGAATTGATCTTCCTAATCTTATTAAGTTAACTGATGTCATCTGTGCCTTACACATCGGATAAAACGTTCCTCAGCAAACAAACCTTATAATAAACTATAAAACATATTTTAAATATTATTTTATGATGTATTATTATTATTTGTCTTACCTGAAACCATGCTCTTGTCTTTGGCTAGTCACTGATTTGAAAATAGCTTGAGCGTCTTTAGACAAATGAGATGTCAATCAGCATCAGGAACTGCCAGCAGTAAATAAAATTTTGGGGTGGCCAATTGGATATCAGGGGTGTCCAGTGCCACCCCGGACAACCCCTCTGGCTCCGCCACTGCGTCAAACGTCATCAGGGAAATAATTTGAACTTTCGCTAAGTAAAAAAACATTAGTGTTCCATTTGGGACGACACTACATACATATACTATACTATTGAGTGTGTAAGTGCATAGTGCATGAGTGCATAGTGTGCCATTTGGAACGCAGCTACTATCTTTTTTTTTTTTTGTTGGGAGTATGTTGTTGTATTTTGCACAGTTTGGAGCCAGCACCTAAGCTTTTCACTCATCATAGCACACGTGCTGCTGATGACGTGACAATAAAAGTGATTTGATTTGAAGTGTAGCTGCTTATGGGGTCGTTCACATATCGCGTCTTTTGCGCACGCAAGTTTGTTAATTCTAGTCGAGGCCAATAGAGGATGGATGAGTAAATTATGACAGAATTGTAATTTTTGGATGAGATGTCCCTTTAAAAGTGTGCAAGCTTACAAACTGAGTCACATATGTCTGTCTGTTTTCCAAAAAATGTAACATGCACACAGCAAAAATTCCAGTGTTAAATATACAGTGTGATTTTATTTGGTGCTATTCAGTGTTAAAACCGGAGTACATTTTAATCCACGAGTGTGAAAGAGCGTATATTTAAGAGTTTTTTTTGTCAGTGTTAAACATTTAACCCAATATGCAGTATATTTCCCACAAGTGATGGGAAGTCCAGTTTTTTTTTTACTCAAACAGTTTTTTTAGACAAACAGTGATGAAACCAGTATGTTTTACTTAAACTTGAAACATGCCTTGTTGCATTTTAAAATTATTTCTGAAAAGATTAATGAACATTTAATAAATTAAAACTATTTTCAACATATTTGATCACTGTTATCTGTTACACACCAATTGATAATATAGGGGAAAAAATGTAATATATTAACACTTTGAAGCGTAACACACACTCCAGCTTGATGTAATAATAAACTCTTACTGTGTTAAAATGAACTCAGAGTAATTTCACACTTTAGAAAGTGTTATTTTAACTCCAAAATGGAGGGAGTCATATGTACACCCAATGAGTGTTAAGTTAAACTCAAATTGAGCTAAATTTACACTGTTTTTTTTTTTTTGCTGTGCAGGGACCAGTGAAATGACAACAAGTGAGTCGTTTGTATATCTTAGTGTACAGTTGGAATCATAATTTATAGCCCCCCCTGTATATTTTTCCCCAATTTCTGTTTAATGGAAAGACACGTTTCTAAACGTAATAACTCATTTCTAATAACTGATTTCTTTTCTCTTTGTCATAATGACAGCAAATAATAACTGACTAGATATTCTTCAAGACACTATTCAGCTTAAAGTGACATTTAAAGGCTTAACTAGGGTAAATCGGGTAAAGTTAGGGTAATTAGGCAAGTCATTGTATAACAGTGGTTTGTTCTGGAGACAATCCAAACCAAATATTGCTTAGGGGGGCTAATAATATTGACCTTAAAATGGGTTTAAAACAATTAAAAACTGCTTTTATTCTAGCCGAAATAAAACAAATAAGACTTTCTCTAGAAGAAAAAATATTAGAGGAAATACTGTGAAAAATTCCTGAATCTGTTCAACATCCTTTGGAAAATAATTGAAAAAGAAAAAGGAGGCGGGCGAATAATTTTGACTTCAACTGTATAAGTCAGTACAACTAAGCCCTTATAAGTATAGCTACTCCTGCACACACACTGAGAAATGAGACATAGTTTGTCCTCTAAACACACACACACACACACACACACACTGTGAGGTCACTGAAGGTTGTTAGTGGTGTAGGGCTGGTGATGTATTCTGACAGCGCTGATAAGAGATGCTGGAATAGATTCTCTCAGAGGATTAATCTGTGAGCGAGGGCTATAATAAGAGCGCAGGTTAAGTGTGTATGAAAGCCAAATGCCTGCTTTACACGGCCTATTTCACTGCCACATTATTCTGCACTTCTGAATGACTTCAGCTGATTCGAGTATAATCGACAAAGGGCCATTCATTTTTTCTTCGGCTAAGACTAGAGATCTTAGTTAGAGGTCGCCAGAGCAAAATGAACCGCCAACTATTATAGCATATGTTTTACGCAGCGGATGCCCTTCCAGCCACAACCCAGTACTGGGAAACACACATACACTCTTATTCACAGACACACACACACACTACGGACAATTTAGTTAATCAATTCCCCTATAGCGCATGCCTTTGGATTGTGGGGAAACAGGAGCACCCGGAGGAAACCCACGGCAACACTGGGAGAACATGCAAACTAGGGTTGGGTCGATAGATGATGTCAATGTCCATCGCAGATGGCTGAAAAACTTGACAAAGCTGAGCCGGCATCGCGATCCATCGTCCCACATGTATATTGATATATAACTTATTATTTGCATGTCATCTTAATAGCCATAACGGTCTTTTCATGAGCTGTGTTAAATTTTAGCTGCCGCTTGCATTGGCTGACAGCATGGTGAGGATTAAATGAAGGATTATACAGGACCTCTCACGCTTAAAATGTGTAGATTCAGTGTCAAACGCTGTTACCTGCAAACCCCGTCCCACAGACTTTACAGTGAATGGCTTTAGTCTTCATAGCGGACTTAAAGACACTGGAAGTCTTTTATCCACTCTTGGAAAATGTAAATGGTGGATTAACATTTAGCACATGATCACTAATAAGACGTGCCATTATTAGTAACTTTAGGTGCTTTCTAAAACTAAATCTGTCAGTGTTATTTTCATTCTCTCATTTTCAGCGCTTTAAATTTTCACGGTTGTAACTCCTGTCATGTGAAGGCAGAAGGCATTGACTGAGTGATTGACAGCTGATATTAACCAATCCATTCGCGTTCAGTTCTAGAGCAGTGGGCCAATAAGAAGAACACAAAGGCGGGGCAAGCATTGCAGGCTTTTTTTACTTCAGCAAGTTCACATAACTGTTTTAATCTGTTCCTGAGAGCTGCGTTTGGCGTCTTTAGGTGCAAAGATGCATTCTGCATAAACGTCTCCTAAATCTGCGCATGCGGTGAGGATTTTGCTGTGAAAACAGGTCGCACGGCAACAGTTTATGCACTCGCACAAATGCTTCCAAATATATTTTTAGGTCGCATAAAATTTCGGGTGCATATGTGACCAAAACGGTCAAGCCCTAGCATCTTTACATGTTATTATTTCCTCATAATAATAATAAAATAAGAAAGTTATCATCAATCACAATACTAATTACAGTGAACTCCAAACCAACTCTCGTCTCCTCCACCAGCTGTGGGAAAAAGCCTTTATAATGACACTGATCACTCTGCTTATTCATGCCAGAGTCCCTTGGAAAATAGTGATTGAAAGGTGGTCATTTGTGTGTAACTTTATTTATTTATGCTTTGGTTATGGGTAAAGCAAAGACTATGTGGGTCAGGTAGTGAAAACAGTAGGCAACAATTAATTAATTATGTAATAATTCATATTTAACAACAACCACCCCCGTCTACGATGATGATGCCATTGTCCATCGCGATGTTTCACATTAGATATCGTATGATGCCAAATTGGTCAACATCGCCTAACCCTAATGCAAACTCCACACAGAAATGCCAACTGACCCAGCCAGGACTAGAACCAGCGACCTTTTTGCTGTGAGGCCACAGTGCTAACCACTAACCCACCGTGCTGCACACAATGGGCCATTGAACTGTTAAAAAAAAATTCTATTAGTCCTATGACAGAACTAACAGCATGGGTTGTTGTTTCATGAATCCAATTTTGACCCACACTCTCAGAAATAAAGGTATGTGAGCTGTCACTGGGGTGGTACCTTTTCAAAAGGTACACATTTGTACTTAAAGAGTCTATATTGGTACCTCAAGAGTATATATTAGTACCTAAAAATTTTAAGAGGAACACTATTGTATTTTTTTTCGGTACTAATACATAGCCTTGAGGTATTAATATGGACCTTTAAGGTACACTGCAGCATATATAAGCCTTGATGCAGAGCTCAGAGTCTCACACTGCAAAGGGCTACCTCGGCTACAGGATCCCACAATGACTTCTGCACCTTCCCCTTAAATACTCAAATCACAACAAACTAGCATAAATTCAAGACAATAAGTTTATTTCAAGTGGCCGCCATTTTAAAACATGAAAGCGAGGCTGCGGTGGGAAGAAATTTGGAAGTATAGGATCAGCACTGTACACAATGCAGCAACATGCTGTGGACTACAAACCTCCAGCTGGTTCCACGATTTCAAAATGCAGAAATGGTGTAAACATCACTTTAATATCAGTCAGTTCAGTTTAATTTAAACAATTAAAAGCATATTAGGCATTAAACAACATCACAATCTCTTTAAGAGGAATACGCTTCAGTGTCCTCCTAGACTTCAGTTCATGGCACCAGGTAAACACCGTGGGGGCTTCCCTGCTCCAGCTTATGTAACCCGGTGAGTGATAAAACACTGCAGTCCTCTGTAACACACCCTTGTGTTGTCTTCAACAGTGTTGTCAGGGTAGTATTAAAAACGTCCATTTCCCGCTAACATTTAAGCCGCTGAGCGCATTCATAAAGAGCTAATTTGTCGTAGTATTCACCAGTGCTCAACAGATTGACTGTGATTGGCCGTGACGGTCATCAGTTCACCGCTCTTCACAAATTGCAAACACAGATACACGAACTCTGGAGCGTTTTAAATCTGCAAAGATCAGTCAATTCACCAAGCGGATCTCTCGTCTGTGATACACTCGGAAATAAACATTTTCTTCAATTTCAGTACTGAAACTTTGTGTCGCGACAGTCTAATATAAAGAAAGAATTAGTTCATTCACTTGAGTTTGATAATTGGCATCTAAAACGTGTGTTTGGGAAAGAAAACCTTAGCTAACTAGTGGCATTTCCCTTAACTTAGCTGAAAATGAGGTCCGATATCCCTTTTTATTTTCACTATTCATTCAAAGCGGACCTTCGAGTCATTTGGAAGGTGGTGAAAGTATAAATTTGAGTCACTTTCTCTTTGCTGATAAGACATACAGCCAGGTACACAACATTCCTGTGTGACTCAGGCGATACTTCCGGGTTTCTTCCCACTGCAGCCTCGATTTCGCTGTTTAAAATGGCGGCCGCGTGAAATCAGTCTATATAAGCTTCAACAAGACCCTTGTCTGGTCATGAGTTGACGTGAAGACCATTTTCTCTAGAGCATCTGGCAGAGATGTTATCAAAGCTGAAACCCAGATCAACACACAAGTGAAATATAACAGTGCAATCGAGACCACTTTACTACTCACACAGAGACATTTCAAGAGTTCACACTTAGATATTGTTTGACAAATGTTAGCAGGTTTGGCATGCTGTCCCGGGAGAGAACCCTGAGCTCGGAGATGATTGAGCCCAGGGCTCCTGTCTGGTCGATAGAGCATGTGAGGGGAGTATGAGATCAGGTGGTTCTCGAGAGCTCCCCATGGTAAAGGAAGAAAGGGGGAGAAGGGGTGGATGGAGGGGGGGGGGGGGTGTTCTTCGGAAAATGAAGATAAGTGAGCAGTTTTTTACTATGCTACTTATAGTGGGTTTGGATTATTCTGATTGGCTAACTAATGTTAATAGATGAGAGACCAGCTGCAGTCAATCATATCACGTGCTCCTCTCGAAACTTAAAATGACACCAAACATTCAATAAAAGATTACAAGGGCAAACCATTACTTTTGTCTTAATGACATGCACTGACGAATTGATCAGCACAAAACTAGTAAACATGAGCTAACAAAATCAATAATGCCGAGTTCAGACTGCATGATTTTAACCCTGATTTTGACTCTCCGACAGGCTTTGAGAAATTGCAGACAAATGCCTGAAATCACAGGCAAATCGGTGGTCGTGCACGCGAGTGACAATCACAAAGTGTGAACTATCAAAGACGTGATCTGAAAGAATCACCAATGAGTCGCCGATGCCTGTGAGATACTTGGCGTGCTGAATATGTGGAGCTGTCTGCGATTCAAATCATGCCGTGTGAAATGAGTTCTGACTGAAAATAACATCAACGATCACCTACAGCCAATGAGAGAGCAGCATCCACTAGTGAGGTGACCTGCAGGCCAGCGGGAGGCTGGGGGAGAAGTTAAAAGCGCTCATTTTCAGTTTATTTAGACCCAAGAAATGGAGGAAAAACTTGCAGAAATTTGGCAGGAGCACCTGTGTCTGTTTGACATGTCATCTGAGCAAAACCACAACCGGGTCGAAAAACAAAAGTTGAGCAGAAATGATTAATTCCCTTCAAACCCAGGTGATCAAATATGGACATTTTCTACCCCGTTAAAGTCTTCTTTCTCATTATGTAGTGAATATCAAAAGATATACCACGCGTTTTTGGTTGTGAGACGTAGTTTGGACAAAGTTGTCTGTGATTCTTCCTATTTTAAGTCATACAGAGTGAAACCCCCTGTCGCCAATCCATCTTGCAGTGTAAACAAAGCAGTGGCGAAACGCTAGCCCAGATAGTCATGCAGTGGGAAAACTGGTGATGTGCGGATCGATACTAAAATATTGATATCACTGATACCAGCGTTGTATGTTCTAGAATTGATTATCTTATCAAAATATTGATATTTTAATAATTTGGAGCGAATATGTATTTTATTGGAAATAGAAAAAAAAAACACAAGTAACCAAAAGTAACCACAATTACCCTAGTTTATCTGAATAGTGCCAACTTAGTTGGAACTACTTGTTCTTCCGCCTGCCAAGTCATGTGTGTAATATGGCACTGTACAACTGCAGAGCACACTAGCTAGCCACTTAGTCCGCTGGCACATGTTGTTCAGTCATGCTGTCATTAGATATGGGTTACCGCAAGCGGAGTTGTGTGTGGAGCTACTTCGCTTCCATAAACTCAAACGATGCAGTTTGTGACACGTGTAACAAAACAGTGAGGTACTGTGGTAATCCCACAAACCTAATCAAACATCTACATATAAATAACGACAGAATATGACTACATCATGACTATAGGTGGTCAGAAAGAAAGGAGAAGAGGCAGAGGTCAAAGAGGAAAGGAGAGGCAGAGGTGCAGCTAGGGCGAGACAGACATCGCTTTCAGAGTCCTTAGGCACAGCAGGCAGTCACTATCCAAGTACAGAGGGAGAAAATGTGGCGATGATGTGGCTGTATTTTGGGGGCTTGGGTTTTTTGTGACGATGATAAAACAACAGAAAAAGGTTTAAAAACATTTTCAGGGGAATCCGGATTAACATGTCACTAAACATAGAAGTGTGAATGTATTTTATGATGTTCAGGCAGGCGTTTTAAGATATACATGCTCAGATGCTGTCAATAAATATGTACCTTAGCTCTTTTTTTGTATAATTTTTCATCAATAAACAAGAATAACCCGTAATATGTCTCGTATTCAGTATGAAGTGACACGTTTAAGTACACTACTTGTTACTTTAATTTCCTAAACAGTCATTTTTGGGCTGTATCGGTATCGGATCGGTATCGCCGATACTTGCCTTCATTTTACTTGGTATCGGATCGGATAGGAAACCAGTGGTATCGCACATCACTAGTGAAAACATCTGTGACACGACTACTTTAAAAATCATGCAGTCTGAACTCGGCATAAGGTTAATAACTGATTTCCTCTGTACTTGAAACTAAAGGTTTTACCATAACGTTTTCTTCTGTCATCGGCAGATCTTCCAGGGAAACTTTGACAATGAGACGCACAGAAAGAACGTGATCGATCCGCCGATTTACACCCGGTTTGTTCGGATTCTTCCATGGTCGTGGTACGGACGGATCACCGTACGGATGGAGCTGCTGGGATGTCCGGAGGAACAGTGAAACACGTTTCTATTGCTGATCTCTCAAGGATGCTGACTCAAAAGCGGCGGAGGATTCTGATTACAGTCGATGATTGTTTTAATGATGATTGTGGTAAATGTTACTGCCGATGGGCAAAGTCCACTGTAAAGCCACGTATACACACACTGCTACTGAAGACTGTTTTGATTAAGGCTTTCCTCTCGAAATTCTAAGGGGAAGAAATGTATAGTTTTTGAGTTGGAGTTTGTTCTGAAAATTTAACATTTATTTCTTGCTATAGTGAGTTCGTAGGTTTCCAATTTTGTTCACTAATTTTTACTGTTGTGTATTACAATATCTCACAATTGTTTATATTTTGATGCCAGTTTCAAAGATATGACAGCAGTTTTGATTTTTTTTCCTCACAACTTTAGGACTGTCACCTCACAGCCACACCCAGTACTGCGTTGCAGCTGGAAGGGTATGTGCTGTGTAAACAATATGCTGGATAAGTAGGCGGTTCATTCCGCTGTGGCGACCCCTGATTAATGAAAGGGACTAAGCTGAAAAGAAAACGAATGAATGAATAAATGAATGTATAAGTATGTGTGTGAATGTGAAAGTGTATGGGTGTTTCCCAGTACTGGATTGTGGCTGGAAGGGCATCCGCTGTGTAAAACAAATGCTGGATAAGTTGGTGGTTCATACCACTGTAGAGAGCCCAGATTAATAAAGAGACTAAGTCTAAAAGAAAATTAATGAACGTGTGAGTGTGTGTGTGTGTGTGTGTGTGTGTGTGTGTGTGTGTGAGTGAATGTGAGAGTGTATGGGTGTTTCCCAGTACTGGATTGAAGCTAAAAGGGCATCTGCTGCGTAAAACATATGCTGGAATAGTTGCCGGTTCATTCCGCTGTGGCGAAGCCAGATTAATAAAGGGACTAAGCCGAAAAGAAAATTAATGAATGTGTGTGTGTGTGTGTGTGTGTGAATGTGAGAGTGTATAGATGTTTCCCAGTACTGGATTGCAGCTGGAAGGGCATCCGCTGTGTAAAACATGTGCTGGATAAGTTGGTGGTTCATTCCGCCTCTGGCGACCCCTGATAAAAAAAAGAGACCAAGCTGAAAAGAAAATGAATGAATGTGTGTGTGTGTGAATGTGAGAGTGTATGGGTGTTTCCCAGTACTGGGTTGCAGCTGGAAGGGCATCCACTGCGTAAAACATATGCTGGAATAGTTGTCGGTTCATTCCACTGTAGCGACCCCCTGATTAAAAAAAGAACTAAGCCGAAAAGAAAATGAATGAATGTATGACTGTGTGTGTGAGAATGTGAGAGTGTATGGGTGTTTTCCAGTACTGATTTGCAGCTGGAAGGGCATCCGCTGCGTAAAACATATGCTGGAATAATTGATGGTAACAGAGTTGACACATAATGAATTCAATATTGGTGAGATGCACAAATTAATGAGAGGAGACTAATGACACGCCTCAATGCCTTCCAGAGTTTCACACCAGAAGATGTGACTTCAACTGGAGAAAGTCTCATGCTTTTTCTATCAGTGCTTTACAGATTTTTCTGCCTTTTTATACCCGATGTAACAGAGTTGACCACAACGTAGCGACAAACACAAAATTAATTTTTGTATGCCTAAAACAGGGGCATTGCGGTTTCACAAAGCATGAGCGGAGCGTGAGCAGCAGGTATTTTTTTCGGCGTGCATGTTCACAACCGGGACTCGCACCGGGAGAAGAGCAGTGTGTCTGGGCCCAGCAGGAGCGGTGTGTGTGTGTGTGGTTTTCTGCGCACATGCAGAGATGCGTCAGTTTGCTTTTTGATTAAACTACATTGCTTTCACCAGCGTTGGTGAGGTTGCATATAGAGAATAACGTCTTTATTCCGGGATTACCCCTCTTAATAAATACACTTGCATATGAAGTAAATCATATATCAAAGCATTTACTGGGGCACTGGCGATTTTTACTGGGGCACATGCTCCAGTAAATTGGGTCTAGCGATGCCCCTGGCCTAAAATGACAAATAATACAGAAAATAGATGTTTGATTGAAATGTTTATTTAACTTAGTAAACACACACAAAGATGAAAATTAGACTCACATAGCTACAGTTGCCTTGAACTGTGCCGAAGCACGATCGTCTCCCCTCTCCTCTCCCCCTCGGCCTGCACTCACACTAAATTTTACCTTCTGAGCCAGAGCAGGCTTACGTTATTGATGATGCTCTGTTCAGTTTAACAGAGACAAGCGCTCTCGCTCAGCACAGTGGACATTGCTTTAGTCAGGCCCGGCGCGTCCATAGAGGCGACCTAGGCGGCTGCCTAGGGCAGCAGATTAGTGAGGGAGGCAAACGCGTTTTTTTTTTTTTTCCGGCAAATGCGTGCCCCAACCACTCCCCCCTGCCCTGATCCTCACTCTCATTCGCGACAACCCCCGTTCTCACTTCATAAACCGGTCACTTTCATTTTCACTTTCTGGTTGAGGGCGGCATGACAGCCCTTTGCCTAGAGCGGCAGTTCAGCTTGCTCCGGCCCTGGCTTTAGTTATATTGTTTTGTATTATTTTTTGTCGTTTGGGATTTGTTGACACGCAGTCAAATATTTTGCAGAACAGATCCAGCACTTCTGATACTCATAGATATTCATGAAAGTATTGCTTCTGCGGGTATTAGGAGGTTTGCTGCAGGTGCAGCTGTTGTGCAGTGAGGGGTTTGCGTCTTTAATAAACTACCACAGTTTGTGTTCATTGAGCAGTAAAAATTTGTAATAAATCCATATGAAACAATCTCATAAAAGTGACGTCACGTCTTCAGTTTTGGGCTCAGGTGTGCTTTACACTCACACCACACTCAGAAATAAAGATACACAAGCTGTCACTGGGGTAGTACCTTTTCAAAAGGTACGCATTTGTACTTAAAGGGTCCATATTGGTACTTCAAAAGTATATATTAGTACCCTAAAAATTTTAAGAGGAACACTTTTGTACTTTTTTGGTACTAATATGTACCCTTGAGGTATTAATATGGATACCTTTTGAAAAGGTACCACCCCAGTGACAGCGCACGTACCTTTATTTCTGATAGTGTACAAGCATACTCAGGCACGTGCACACATAGGACTCAACTTGTGCAGTGCACATGCCCTTTTTAGTCAGAGATATAAAGTGCCCTTCCAAAACGAAGTGCCCCCCTCCCCCTCACTTTGTAAACGTCTGCACATGCCCCTTTAAAAGCCTCTGCACGGGCCTGAGCGTACCGCACCAACCCAACCATGCTCTGGCACACCTCTTACAACTGGGCTAAGGCTGGCCAACTGATCCGCGCCTGGGTCTGATTTGGAGCATTTACACTTGTCAAACGAACCAGGAATAGCGCATGGGCACTGTTTGGATAGCATAGTGTGAGTACGCTCTTGATTATGTCCTGATAATTGAAACTAAAAGTCAAAAATAGGTAAAGTCTGAGACTTTAACTTACAAAATGTCCCAAAATATGCATACAAACATTATTTTTTAGAGAGAACTTGATATGACTTGTGTTATTATTCAAAATTATATAAAAAAAAATACAATTTACATACAATTTACATTGCAGACACAAAATGTACCTGCAATTCTAGAATCAACCATAAGGTTCTTAAATAATGTAGAAGTTATGAACATTCATTCATTTTCCTTCAGCTTAGTCCCTTGTTTATTAGGAGTTGTCACAGCAGAATGAACCGACAACTATTCCAGCATATGTTTTACACAGCGGATGCCCTTCCAACCGCAACCCAGTAGTGGGAAACACCCATACTGTACACTGCAAACTCCACACAGAAACGCCAACTGACCCAGCCGGGACTCAAACCAGCGACCTTCTTGCTGTGAGGCAACAGTGCTAACTACTAAGCCACCATGATTACGAACATATTACATGAAATTATTCACACTTCTAATTAAAATAACACAAAAATTTCTCATAATCTCTGTTCTCATCTACATCTAGAATAGCATTCAGTATATGACAAATCCGAAAGTTCAAACTAAACTATTTCATCACAGATTTCAACTCAGAATTACAGCACAATTAGGCCTGTCATGATATCTATTGTTTGTTGTAGTTTGTAATGCACCAAAACATATTGTGATAAATGATATTATGGTCATTTAAGACCATTTTATGCCACTCATTATATAACCGAAGAGTT
>CAIGQZ010001492.1:30489670-30509329 GCA_903798205.1 Danio tinwini | reverse complement strand
ATATATATATATATATCAGTGGCAAGAAGGTCACTGGTTCGAGTCCCGTCTGGGCCAGTTGGTGTTTCTGTGTGGAGTTTGCATGTTCTCCATATGTTGGCGTGGGTTTCCTCCGGGTGCTCCGGTTTCCCCCACAGTCCAACACATGCGCTATAGGGCAATTGGATGAGCTAAATTGGCCGTAATGTATAAGTGTGTGTGTATGGGTGTTTCCCAGTACTGGGTTGTGACTGGAAGGGCATCCACTGTGTAAAACATATGGCAGAATAGTTGGCGGTTCATTTCGATGTGGCAACATCTGATAAATAAGGGACTAAGCCAAAAAGAAAATGAATGAATGAATGAATGTATGTATGTTATAGTTTACATAACTGAATTTCATTATTATTATGTGTGTTCAGGAGCCCCTTGTATGCATTAAAAAAAGGTCATATTTTGGCTTTAAGGGTCTCCAACAGCAGGCTGATCTGCATGCATGGTCAAAAAACACTTTTATGGTCTTATAATATGCATTTATTTTTACCTAATTATCCCAGCGACTCCCATATGATTCGTTCAGTGATTTATGTTACCAAACCCCTCCTTAGCGTGATGCTAATCTGCACTGATTAGTCCGATTACCCATTCTGTTGCAATTTGGTCTACTGTTATCAGCGTGAGACGGAGAGAATCGCCCACCATGGCTTATCAACAAATTTGAAGTAGTCAGAGTGCAGAGTGTATGTAACATTAATAGTCTTTTCTGATCCTTCCTTTAACAAACGCCCGATGAATCCCCCATTGTAAGCGTGTAGATTACTGAAGCACTTGTCAGAAAAATGACAGGAACACCGCCCAAGGCTGGTGCTATAATGCTGAGATATTTTTAAATAATCTTCAACCACTGACTCTTCACTGCCTCATGTTTGGGTAGGGGAAATAACACTAACATTCCCCTCACACTTCAGAGCACAGCATCTTCGCGACATAATTCAGCCGGGATCTCCTACAGTGTTTGTCTTCCTCTTTTTCTTTCTTCTGTGTTTGTGGGTGGTGTTGGGGGTTTCAATTTTCCTAGGTCTGTGCACGCAACGAACAGGCAGGGCTTAAGTTCCATATGAACGTCATGCCAACATGACTAAAGATTATTTACCCCGACAATTCATTTAAACCACTGTGAGTCGACTCTTTTATAGATGAATCAATAGTTTTAAACATGGTCCACTTTCAGATTTAAGCCTTATCTGGATATTTCACTTCACCTAGAGTTGTGTTACACACTACATGAAGATCATTTTCAAAAACCCATAATAGGGGCTCTTTAAAACCAGCAGATTATGCTATATGTTTCACATGTCATGTGCTTACTGTTATTCAAGTATCTGCTTAATAAAAAAAAAAAGATCTATGCTAAATGTTGACGTCTACTCCCTGTGTGAATGTATCATGATGGTGCATGGACAAATGTTGCCAATCTTTCCTGAGATTGTTGGAAAGATATGGCACAAACCAACACAAACATGCTTTACCTTGTAGGTCAAGAGAAACCACTGCCGTATCATCCTCCAAACCATCGATGACTTCACACTTATATTTCCCATAATCCTCCAGGGTTATCTCTGTGATAACCAGTGTGGCGTCACTCTCGCTGGCAGCCTGAAGGTGAACGCGGCCGTGGAATCGACCGTAGCTCTTTTTGTGGAAGCCCATCGCCACAAAGACGTCAATTTCCTTCAGGTAGTCTGAGGTCAGTTTAGTCCATTTAATCCTCAGTTTGGGATTTGGGGGAAGCGAGGAATCCCGATTGAACTTGCATGGCAGTGTGGCGTTGCCTCCGCGCTGAGAGATCACTTTGGGCTGTGCTGTTTCAACTGAGAGTCGGGGGCCGTTTTCTAAAAAAAAAGCAATTAAACAGACATTTAATGAAAGAAGTGCACCGTGAAAAACAACATACAAATTACAGGGCTCAAAATTAGCATTTTTACTTGGTAGCACCGGTGCTACCAACTTCAAATATTTAGGAGTTTTACTCTGCAATAGAGGGGTTAATATTATGAAAATACATAAAACTTTAGGTTGGTTATTGGTGAAGGATAGGGCAATTGTATCTCTGCTGTGTTTCATAAGAAATATTTCTTATGAGTCCCATGTGTATTGTATTGTCACCTTTTGTAAAGAAATTTTCTGCTTCCTATTTCAAAAACTAATGCAAAGCAACAAACTGTAATGTGTAGAGGAATGAAAACAGGGAATGAATTGCCATCAGACATTACATGCTTTGTAACAAGTAAAATGAGGTTTAAAAAAATAATTTAAGAAACATTTAATGTCACAATATTAAGTGGATTGTTGATCTGGATGTTATATATAAATTTTATATTTTAATGTTTTTTTATTGGTCTTGTTATGTATTAATGTAATTTTGTTTTGTGTTAGATGGACCCTAGGAAGAACAGCACTACTTTGGTAGTGGCTAATGGGGATCCTGATAAATAATAAATAAAATTAGGAGCACCAGAAAAAATTTAAGAGCACCCACCAAAAATGAATGCAAATTGTATATTAGGGGTTTATTGTATTTAAAAACAACACCAATCAGGACTAACAATAACCAGAAACAACTATCTAACTAATGCTCTGATGACTTATTGATATCTGTGCAATAATTCCAAAAATGTCTAATAATTATAAAATATTATTAATGATGATGATGATGATAATAATACTAACAATGAATTACATTTGTCATTATCATGCTGCTTGAATGTGCTTTAGTGAGTTATCTGCTATATAAAGTCACACTGTTACTTTATAAAAAAAAATTTAAGCATTGCAGTAAGTAATATTTATTTTGCACATTTGCTTTTACATGCATGTCAATTTAATAAATAATATTTCTGATACTAAACAAACGAAAGATTATAACAAATCACTCAATTCAAGGCTGAAATGTTTGTCTGTTTGGCTGTTTGTCTCTCCACACCACCACCACTAGTGTGCAGCATCCACTTGGATGATGCGATGGCAGCCAGAGGACAATGGCGCCAGTGCGCTCACCACACACCAGCTACTGGTAAAGTGGAGAGATAGTGATAGAGCTAACTTGGTGGATGGGGATGATTGAGGGACTTTGGCCGGGACACTAAGGTTACTCCCCTACTCTTTACGAGAAGTGCCATGGGATTTTTTAATGACCACAGAGAGTCAGGACCTCGGTTTAACGTCTCATCAAAAGACGGCGCCCACTGACAGTGTAGTGTCCCCTTCACTTTTACTGGGGCATTAGGACTCACACAGACCACAGGTTGAGCTCCCCCTGCTGGCCTCTCTAACACCACTTCCAACAGCAACCTAATTTTTCCCATGTGGTCTCCCATCCAGGTACTGACCAGGCTCAGCCCTGCTTAGCTTCAGTAAGTAACCAGTCTTGGGCTGCAGGGTGATATGGCTGTGGCTATGATGATTTTTGAAGATATGATCTTTGGCGATGATGTGTACAGTGTTATATTTTACATATAGCGGACATTTTGACAGCTAATATGAAATAATATAGCGGCAGGGAAGAGCGATTCAGCTCGGTTTTTAGAAAACATCTAAACAGGTCACACTACAACCATTATATGCACTCGCACAAATGCTCCCAAATATATTATAAGGTCGCATAGATTAAATTTCAGGCGTATATGCGACCAAAATGGTCACAATTTCGAGCCCTGAATTACAAAAAGCAATGATAATCAAGTTCAATAGTAAAGTGTGCACTGCGCTCTTGCATTATTTAGACTTTGGTGCATTAATCTTGTTAGCAGTGTAACTCAAAATGTATAACTCGGAAATTTAAGTTAAAGTAATGATAAAGAATATTTTTATTGCTATTTTAACTTATATCGGATAAGTTAGTAGGTTAATACAATTATTTATTCACTATTTAAAGAAACTAGGGAGACATAATAATGTTATATAAAAAAGGTCAATAAATAGGCGTTTTTTCACCTGCCATTGGGAGGATTGGCAAAAAAAGTAGTTTTAGATCTTGATTAGGGCTGTTGCACTAATATATTTTGACTCCTCACACAATACATGGTCATGACCAGAGATGTATAAAGTACTAGAGACCCAGACTTAAGTAAAAGTGCAAGTGCTCTATCAAAAAAGTGACTTGAGTAGAAGTTGAAGTGCTCTTTAAGCACAATACTTAAGTGGAAGTACTGAAGTATTCAACATTTTTTGTAATTAAGTATTGCAAGTAGTTAAAAATTTACTACTGAAGTACTGAAAGTAAACGTACAAGTATTGCGTTTATGTAGTTAATTTTAAAAAAGCAGTCAAAAGACATTGTTTTGTTTATTTTAAATATCTATTTTGGGGCACATGATTAAGCAGAACAAAAAGAACCATGGTTTACGATTTATAATATAAATATATATATATATATGATGGGTCAAAAACACCATTCAGCGTGACAGCCTTTATGATAGACAGTTAACGTTATGTGAACATTGCAGCATGATATGAACCGCGGGTAGCTAACGGTAGTTAACTGATCTAGCTCTTATGGATAGCTCAAACTGCTGTTTTGTGTTTTATATTATCTTTAACTTGACATGTTTCTTCAAATCTGACGGTAGAGTATGCACTTCACTCTATATGAACTGTCTTTCACTCCGACAAATGCAAACATTGGTTCTAAATAGGGTCACGGGTGGTCTTTTTCCTCATCGCCACGAACAGTTGAAAGTGAAGGAGTTGAAGGTGGAATTTCTGGGTTTTCCATGTCTAAAACAAACTAAAGCGCTCTCAATGCAGGCAGGCAGCACTGTCTACTTTGATCGTCTGATCAATGAATGATTGATTCGTAACATTTTTATAATTGTAACGAGTAACTACGCAACACATAAAAAATCTACTGGAGTAAAAGTATTAAGCTCATCGAAAATATGTACTGAAGTAAAAGTAGAAGAAGGAGAAAAAAACAATACTGCAGTAGAGTACAGATACAACCTTTTAGTACTTAAGTACAGTAGTGAAGTAGTTCTACTTTGTTACTATACATCTCTGCCTCCATCTGCCTTTCGCGCATCATCAATGATGTCATGTGAAAACTCATTTTTAACTGATTTCTTTTCTCTTTGCCATGATGACAGCACATAATATTAGACTAGAAATTCTTCAAGACACTAGTATTCAGCTTAAAGTGACATTTAAAGGCTTAACTAGGTTAATTAGAGTAAAGTTAGGGTAATTAAGCAAGTCATTGTATAACAGTGGTTTGTTCTGGAGACAAATATTGCAAATGTTGACCTTAAAATGGCTTTAAAAACGTTAAGAACTGCTTTTATTCCAGCTGAAATAAAACAAATAAGACTTTCTTCAGAAGTAAAAATATTATAAGAAATACTGTGAAAAAGTCCTGAATCTGTTCAACATCATTTGGGAAATTTGACAAAAGAAAAAGCAATACACAGGAATCATACTCCAACTCTATTTCCAATGAGCCTGAGCTGGAATTATTTGGATAATGTTCCTCAAAAACACTCCTCAAGCCAGATGAAAATGTAATTTCAATGAAAGTGCAACAGAGCGCACATATCTCGAGTTCAGACGCGAATATGATCTCGCAGGCGTCTGAAGCAAAGAAACACAGTCCTGCAGATCTCACAGGCTCTTCTTCCTCAGAGACCAAACACATGAAAAATGCATGAGCAGATCTTCAGCTTCTCCTGATAATGTCAACGTGAAGAAAACACACACGGCTCTGACTGACATGCTGAATCTGCAAACCTCTGCTGTATATGTGCTCTCTCACTGGGGTTTATTTCAGTTTTGTCATCGTATACATTCAGATATGCTGATAATTTCCTGCGTTAATGGCTGAAATGAGGTTAAATGGTTAGGTTAGATTAGCTATAACTATGAGCAGCGTTTTACTTGCTTAAATTTTGACTTAAAAGCAAAAAAATAAAACTTTAAAATTAGGAATGTTGCCGGTAAGAGAAACAAACTAAAACTGAAGCAATAAATAAAATATGTAAAAAGTGTATAACAAATATATTTCGTGCTAATGTAACTTTAATAAGCAGTTTGACCAGTAATGTTATCATTATTTAAAAATAAAATTAAATAGGCCTACTTAAAAAAATTATTTATAGTAACCGGTCACTTTATTAGGTACAACTTACTAGTATCGGGTTGGACCCCTTTTGCCTTCAGAACCGCATTAATCCTTCGTGGCAGAGATTCAACAAGATACTGGAAATATTCCTCAGAGATTTTGCTCCATATTGACATGATAGCATCACACAGTTGCTGCAGATTTGTCGGCTGCACATCCATAATGCCAATCTCCCGTTCCACCACATCCCAAAGGTGCTCTATTGGATTGAGATCTGCTGACTGTGGAGGCCATTTGAGTACAGTGAACTCATTGTCATGTTTGATTTATGACATGGTGCGTTATCCTGCTGGAAGTAGCCATCAGAAGATGGAGACACTGTGGCCATAAAGGGATGGACATGGTCAGCAACAATACTCTAGGTAGGCTGTGGCGTTGACACAATATCCCCAAGAAAATATCCCCACACCATTACACCACCAGACTGAACAGTTGATACAATGCAGGATGGATCCATGCTTTCATGTCGTTGAGGCCAAATTCTGAGTCGACCATCCGAATGTGTCAGCAGAAATGAAGACTCATCAGACCAGGCAACGTTTCTCCAATCTTCTATTGTCCAGTTTTGGTGAGCCTGTGTGAATTGTAGCCTCAGTTTCCTGTTCTTAGCTGACAGGAGTGGCACCCGGTGTGGTCTTCTGCTGCTGTAGCCCATCCGCCTCAAGGTTGGACGTGTTGTGTGTTCAGAAATGCTCTTCTGCAGACCTTGTGTCTACATGCCTACATGCATCGAGTTGCTGCCATGTAATTGGCTGATTAGAAATTTGTGTTAATGAGCAGTTGGACAGGTGTGTCTAATGAATTGGCCGGTAAGTGTATACTATTATAAAAGGAAATGTAAAATAAAATAAAAATATAATCAATTTAAAAGCTAGTTTTAAATTTGCTGTCCAAAATATCAAAAAATAAACAAATAAAATACACAAATAGACAAATAAAACTATAAAAAAATAAATAAATTTATTGCAGATAGCTGCTAAAGAAAAATTTAGTTAAAATAACTACAAGTAAAATTAATAATAAAAAATTATATTTATATAAAAAAAAATATATATATTTTTTAAATACAACAAAAAACTAAACTTATTATAAAAACATTTCCTAATCGTTTAGTTTAAGCTGAAGTATTCAACATATTAAAATGAAATAAACCAAAATAAAAGTCGATTAATAATACACCGATACATGACGATATAAACGAAAAACTACAAAATAAAAGTTTAAAATCAAAACCAAAAATAAGTAAAAATAAAACAGAATTTAAAATATTGATTAACACTGTAATAATACATCAATGATGCTGAAATAAGAGACTATATTACGACTACACTTCTCTATTATTATCTCTGAGCCATTTATAACAATTAGAGCATCTTTTATTAATTAAATACACTCTTAAAATATCCATAAATTAGCAGTTTTCCATATTTTGTGATTCATATTTTTATTTATTTATGCTTTTGAATGACATTATGGGAGCTTGATCTTTCCTCCAACAACTTTTAACCTTGAAAAGTTTGATAAAGTTACTTTCATGAAAATCTTTATTAGTTAAAGTGCTATGTTGTCTGGGTTGGTGTTGTATAATACCTTACAAACACCTTTTAATAAACTACCAGTACATTTTATGTTATTTTACAGACTTATTTCTCTATTTCTTATACATTATATTATTTAAAACTACTAAGATGTCAATAAAAGCGACTTAGTGAAACTGTAACGTTGAATTTTCAACATCAAAAGTAGATAGAGCCGAGATCAACATCCCATAATGCAATTCACAACAGTAAATAAACAATTGTGAATGACTAAACACGTAAACTGTTAATAAACATACATTTATTTACAGTATAGCAGCAATTAGTCATCTATTTGCGTCTACTTGACTTGCACAGCAGACTGAATAAACGTGCATTAATGTCGCCCTCTAGCGGTCATAAATGTCAATGACAACAAAAACACGAACACTACCGACCCCTACTGGACATTCAACATCATTACAAAAACACAGACGGTTTATTGTGAACTTATCTACACATTAGAAAGCAGAAAGTTTCAGTTTGTCTTGTAGAAAAGAGATAAAATGTCCTACCGCAAAGTAAACAGTGCTGTCTCTGTTCGCTCAGATACTCTTCATTCAGCTGTTAATCAAACACAACGCGTCAACAGGAAATGGAGACACAGGGAAAGGAGCCTCTTCAAACTGTTGTTTCTTTAATCTGTTACTGATAAGAACAGACCCGGAGAGATTAAAACCAGGAAACACACAATCAGCTTCCTTTACTGTTTAAGATAAGACGGAAAACACTACAAACGATATTCTCAAACGTGCTCAAGTGATGTTAAGCTGCACTTATTATAATTTTTGGTCATTTATAGTGCATTAAAGTTAAAAAGTAAATGCAAATATTTGATGTAATCATCAATTTAACTAAAATAAAATGTAAAATTATAAGAAAAGTGTAAACTTTATATACTATAGACCAGGGGTTCCCAAACTTTTCAGCTCGCGACCCCCAAAAAAACAATGCCAGTGACTCGCGACCCCCAGTATCCTCTGAGGTGGTTATAAATACAGAAACCTTGCATGAAATAGCGCACACACACCAATAGACCCAAGTCTATTCTTCGTTAAATTTTTTTAATGTATGTCAGTGCTGTAAATGTGCCAGAAAGTTTACCTTGGAGTTATAAAATCAATCTGCTGCATCTGATGCTATTGTTGTGTCTTTAATATAATGTAATTACCCCAGAGGTCGCAATCAAATAGAACTAGTAACTATAAGCTACTATAGTAAGTATAGAGTATATAGTGACTTTAAACTACTATTTTTTTTCTCTTCTGTAGGTTATGGATAAAATATGGTAATTCTTATGGTTTAATAAAAATAAATAGATTTTTGGAAATCACCAGGCGACCCCCCTTTCATTGTCCCACGACCCCTAGGGGGGTCCCGACCCCCACTTTGAGAACCACTGCTATAGACCAGGGGCGTTGCTAGGGTCGAAAGGGATGAGGGGCTTACAACAAAACGTAATGTTACTATTAGAAAACTAATTTTAAGTATTAAAAAACAAACAAACATGGTAAGTAATTGTTTAATATTTCATTTATTTTAAGTTGATCATCTGAAATTAAACAAACACTGGCTAGATTTTAAGTTAACGTTAATAATTAACTTTCTACAGACATTTTAATGAGACATTCTACTAGAAACGTACTATAGGGTATATGTCGAAGTATGCTAAAGGACTTTGAATTTGCCAGTAAACCTGGGTTAAGCGCTTCCGTTGAACTGTATGCCACATAGATATATTCACTAGATATCACATAGGGACCCTGAGCATGTGTCAACAGCGCCGCCACATTGGTACAGTGCTCCCAGCACAAATGCCATTCAACCGCACTAGTCAAGACAGTGTGCCAATGTGAAGATGCTGGACTTTAGTGCTGTGTACGGGTGTAGTAACGAGCAAACAAAGAAAACAAAGCACAAAGTCATCACATTTCATAGGTAAGATTTCGTTTTTTATGTTTTTGTATGTTATGAACTTTTGTGCTCAACAAGTAACGTTACTGATGATAATACTGTCTCTTACTGCACTGACCATAAGGCAAAGTAGCACCAACTCGCACTAAATTCTAAGCTTATACTAGTTTTATTGAATAAAATATGCAAACAATGTTATGAAATATGACAAGTCGTTGCGCTGCCAGAAACTTGTATTATTGTCAGCTAAGTGAACGAGTCAAAGATTCATTCACAAACGAAACGCTCCCTCCATCAGAATGAGAAGTGAAAGCAGGAGAGGTGGTGTGTTTCAGGACATGGATTAGATCAAATGAAACAGGGAAGGAGGGTAATGCATTCACATGCACACAAACACTCACTCTTTGTCAGGAATGCCCGTGCGGTCACTGATCCATCAATGTAGAAAAGTGATGTAAAATTATAATATTTCGTAATTTAAAAACATATTTGCAAAGGGACCACCGGGGAAAACTCCCGATCATAGATATATGTGTATATGTGTATTTCTCTGGCTTTGGATGACCACAGTCCTCCACTTCACCTTGGTCCTGCATTCATTTCAAAGGAACGCTACCCTGTACTAAAATGGCGGCTCTATTGACGCATTCCTTCTAATAGACAACAGTAGGGTAGGCGACATCTAATGTATATATCTATGTGTATGCCATTGCAAAATCAGCACGTTTAAGGTCTGTTTTCTTCAAAAATCAGCAATCTGGCTGAGTGATATCCGATATAAAGTGGGTCTCAGATTGTACAAGAAGCACTGCATTAAATTACATTTTCCCCCGCCATGTCTTTTAAATATGAACATTTATTTTACCTTAGTGTATTCAATGGAGCTTCTGCGCTAGCCTGCCGATCCTGACGGGTGTGAGCGAGCAAACGGCTTTTCATCTCATTTTACGCTTGAGCAACTAAATGAATGCCTAAGTCTATTTAACTGATTGTATTTGAATTACATTACAACATAGACCAATTACCAACCTACGTCACACGGGTCCCCGGTTGCAAAAAGAGATCTACTGCAATAGCAAACATGTCCTGTTTTGCGGTAGGATGCCAAATTCAAAAAATCAATTCAATTCAAAGTCAAAAAATAGAAAACGTAACTTTGACCATACACCACACTGCTTTCAATGCCGACTGCAGACGTCTTTGGCTGAAAAAGGGAGCTGAATGAAGTGACGACCTAATTATAAATGCTGGACTCTGCAGTTCTCATGTTATATCAGGTAATGCTATGCTATATGTTATATATATAATAATAACAATATATATATGTTATATTAGGTTCACGCTATGCTGAATCATATACGTTACTCGTTTTTGATTGCAGCAATGATTTCACCAAAACACTGAATGCTGAGAATGAAACGTGAAAGTGTGAGTTATTGAAGTTAGTTTTATATTCACACATTCATTCAGGGACAACTTGACACACTCCCTATATTGTTTACCACGACACTTTGAATATTCAATCTGAAATAACCTGCAAGTGTGACTTGAAAACAACATGAACACTGTTTATTTGACTGAACAATGTTGTACTTTGATAGTCATTGGCTGCTAATATGATTTCGCTATTTAGAGTTTGCAAATAATACGTTTATGAAATTATATTATTAAGGGGAAAGTCTGAATGTGTGAATATAAAACCAACTTTACCTTTATATGTAAGTTCACATACCCTGGGCCTGCCGTACAGGTGTAGTTCACTGTCAGTATGCAGTTGTTCTGCTTGTTGATGATCAACCCAGGCCTTGTATAACGTTAGCTCCGTCTTTTTTTCCTTGTCTTTGGCTCAACAGATCCTCGGTTTTTAGCACTACATAGTTTTGAATCTGGTAATCAGGGAACATTATTTACTGCACATGACCACACAGAACACAATTGCTGGCATCCAAACACTTGTAGGCCTTTAACTTCTCTCTTTTAAAATCCCTTGGAGCTTCAATGAGATTGTATATTTGGGGCTGATGCTTGGTCATTTCGTCTTATCCAATATCCATTAGGAGGATGCTATCACAAATGAACCTGTCAGATGAACGCTGCTCACTTAAACATTAATTTTATCGTATCACTGTGCTTATCACTTGGTGACAAGCTGTTATAACACGCTGAAAGCATTATGTAAATATTATATATAATATGTAATCAATATAACTTATTTCTAAGACAACAACAAACTCTGAACCGCATCGGATGTCATTCCCTCACTGTAAATGTTAGCGCTCCCAGTTTATTTCTGCCACCTCCCTGCATGCATCCTGAATGTTTACAAACATGGTAATTGGTCTATAAAATAGAAAAAGTCACAATAACCGGTGGCCAAAAGTTTATTCGTATGGGAAGAAACACTAGCTCGGCATATACCCTATTTCACTTATAAAAAAAACTTAAGCTTGTTGTCCTCAAAAAAAAAAAAAACATACAAAAACAAGCATAAAATCATACAATTCAATGATAGAACGCATCCTTGATCACTGTCAGCTTCATTCATTCATTTTCTTTTTGGCTTAGTACTTTTATTAATCTAGGGTCTCCACAGCGAAATGAACGGCCAGCTTATCCAGCATATGTTTTATGCAGCGGATGCCTTTCCAACGGCAACCCATCAATGGGAAACATCGACACTCATACACTAAGGTCAATTTTAGCATACCTAATTCACCTGTACCGCATGTCTTTGGACTGTGGGGGAAACCGGAGCACCCGGAGGAAACCCACACGAACACGGGGAAAACATGCAAACTCCACACAGAAACACCAACTGACCCGGCTGAGGCTCGAACCAGTGACCTTCTTGCTGTGAGGCGAACGCCAACGCATCTCTACTGTCAGTTTCTTCTTCGTCAAATGATCTGCTTCTCCATCACTTCCGAGTCATGGGCTGCGTCTGAAACCGTATACTTCCATAATACATAGCAGGGGTTTTCAAGCTGTGGGACGTACCAGCACCTATTAAGAGGGGCACGAGAATTTGAGGCATGCACTCTTAAATTAAGTAAACTAAGTAAATTCGTAAATTAAGATGACGCATTTTATGAGTGCACTAGAGTAAATCTGATTAATGTTAGCTGCTCAGCCACATGTAGAGTTAATGCGTTCGAGTAACACATATACAAATAAAATGAAGCGGGTGCTTTTTAAAATGAGTGAATGAAAGTCAAACCGGTGAGCCGTCTGACAAAAAAAAAGTGCCCTTATGGATCAAATCAGCAGGATGCTCTCTTCTGGATCTTTCACTTACTTTGAAGACATACAACATGAAGACATACAAATTACCTTTACATGGACATCAGTAATAGTTACTTGCCTTAATCTGAATAAGACAATAATATAATTAAGGTAGCTACACAGTAGCTGCAGTACAGTCATTCAGGTTCCTGGGCACCACCATCTCTCAGGATCTGAGTGGGACATTCACATTGACTCCATTGTAAAGAAAGCCCAGCAGAGACTGTACTTCCTTCGTCAGCTAAGGAAGTTCAACCTGCCACAGGAGCTGCTCGTACAGTTCTACTCAGCTGTCATCCAATCCATCCTCTGCACTTCAATCACCGTCTGGTTCAGCTCAGCTGCCAAAACCGACCTCCGTAGACTACAGCGAATAGTCCGGACTGCTGAACGAATCACTGGCACTACCCTTCCCACACTTCAAGAACTGTACTCTTCCAGAGTGAGTAAAAGGGCTCGTAAAATCACTCTGGACGCCTCACACCCAGCACACTACCTGTTGGAATAGTTACCGTCTGGTCGGCGCTACACAGCACCAAGCACAAAAACAGCCAGACACAGGAAAAGTTTCTTTCCTCAGGCCATCTACCTCATGAACAGTTAAATATTCCCCTACTGTGCAATAAACGTGCAATACTTTCTCATACACACTTGTACACAGCACCTTATAACAATATACAATGCAATACTTTCTCCATTCGCATTTGTACACAGCACCTTTTAACCTGTATATTTACAGCATATCTGTACATACAACTCAACAACCAGATATTTTTGACTTACTGCATCTCTGTTTAATGTTTATCGCCTTTTTCTTTTCTTATATTTAATCTTGTGTTGTCACTTTATGTACACTGGAAGCTTCTGTTGCCAAATCAAAGTCCTTGTGTGTGTGAAGCACACTTGGCAATAAAACTGATTCTGATTACATGAAGTGCTTTTTGAATGTTGCGTCACCAGGATGTCCACGTTTCCTGCAGAGTCTCATGTCATTTCAGGTGTTTCATCTTTAATGTTTTTGGACTTTAACTGCAGTTCGACACTTTCACTCATGAACATTTCATTCATGCCCCCATGACAAACTGGGGTATTAGACGTGAATATTAAGTAAGGAATGATGGAAGAAGTTTTAATGGGGTTTGATAGCTCACGCCGAAAAAAGGAAAAAAACGTCCGCATTTCGTGATCAGTGTTGCCAGATGTAGCTGACTGATTCCAGCCCAAAAGCTATCCAAAACCCGCCGAAATGCAAATTCAAAACCGCCCAATCTGGCAACACTGTTCGTGATGTGTGTGTGTGTGTATGTGTGTGCGGCCCTTTACTGACAGCCTTGTGTGTGCATCTTGTCGCAAAATGCAGCGAAAAGTCCTACATGTAATGTAATGTGTATTTATATAACGCATTTTTTGTGTATGGCCATACACCCAAAGCACTTCACAATCATGAGGGGGGTCTCTCCATACCACCACTAGTGGATGATGCAGCGGCAGCCACAGGACAATGGTGCCAGAGTGCTCACCACACACCAGCTATTGGTGGAGTGGAGAGACAGTGATAGAGCCAATTCAGTGGATACGGAATGATTGGGAGGCCATGATTGTAAGGGCCGAGAGGGAATTTAGCCAGGACACTGGGGTTACACCCCTACTCTTTAGGAGAAGTGCCATGGGATTTTTAATGACCACAGAGAGTCAAGACCTCGGTTTAACGTCTCATCCGAAAGACAACATGATGGTAATAGTTTGATTGTGGTGTTTACCTCAATAATGCCACTAATATCTGCATACTCCACGTCTTAATTCCATTTCTGTTTAGTTCAGTTATGACTTTAATCAGATTAAGGTCATCAAAAATCACTGTTTACATGGTGACTCTTAATCAGTGTATTGTCTCAATCATATTAAAGTTATATTAAAGTATTGTTGCCCATTTAAACGTACTCAATGTTCAACTCAACCACACTGTCAGGGCTCTGCAAACTTGTCTTTGCGAAGCAACATTTTCTGTATATGTACATCAAAAACAAGTATTGCTCATGCTTATTGACAGTGGAAGATGATTTACGGTTAGTCGCGTTAGTAATCCAACCACAGAAATAGGCTCAGTCATCACACTGAATCAGGTAAGCTGTATATTTGTTTCAATGTATTTAATGCTACACAATTTAAAAGCAGCAAGTAATATGTGAATGATGTTTGCACATGGATTATGATTTTGGCTCAGGGGAGGGGCGAGTGAAATTAGACAAACTGGCGGGGGGGGTTTGTGACACGTGTCACAAACTGCATCGTTTGAGTTTATGGAAGTGAAGTAGCTCCACACACAACTCCGCTTGCGGTAACCCATATCTAATGACAGCATGACTGAACAACATGTGCCAGCGGACTGAGTGGCTAGCTAGTGTGCTCTGCAGTTGTACAATGCCATATTACACGCATGACTTGGCAGGCGGAAGAACAAGTAGTTCCAACTAAGTTGGCATTATTTAGATAAACTAGGGTAATTGTGGTTACTTTCCGCTGTATTTCTATTTCCAATAAACTACATATTCGCTCCAAATTATTAAAATATCGATATTTTGATAATCGATTCTAGAAAATACAAAGCTGGTATCAGAGATATCAATATTTTTGTATCGATCCGCACATCACTAGTACTTACTAAGTAGTAGGTGGTTTCAGATGCAGTCATAGCCTTATATACCAGTATTGCACGCATTTTATATTCAATTTAATACAAATTTGACAGGACTGACAGAAACAAGAGGACAATTGTACATTTATTTGTATTATATATTTGTAGTATTGGCGACACGGTGACTTCAGCTTTAGAAGGAAACTTTCAGCCGGCCGGTTTCCACATGACAAAGCGCTCTTTCAGTAAATGTTTGGGAGGTCACTATAAAACATACAGCGCAATGCTGAATAATTCCACTGTGAGTGTACAATATTAAACCTTTTTAATAACTCATAATTCATACTAAATAGTGGCTCAATGGTTAACACTGTGGTCTCACAGCAAGAAGGTCACTGGTTTGAGTCCCGGCGGAGTTGGCGTTTCTGTGTGGAGTTTTGCATGTTCTCCCCGTGTTGGTGTGGGTTTCCTCCAGGTGCCCCGGTTTCCCCCACAGTCCAAACACATGCGCTATAGGGGAATTGATGAACTAAATTGGCCATAGTGTATTAGTGTGTGTGAATGAGTGTGTATGGGTGTTTCCCAGTACTGGCTTCTAGCTGAAAGAGCATCCACTGTGTAAAACATACTGTATGTTGGAATAGTTGGCGGTTCATGCCACTGTGGATACCTCTGAAATAGAGACTAAGCCGACGAAAAATGAATGAATGAATAATAATAATAATAATTTAATTGACAGATCCAGACTGTGTGAGAATCTTTATATATATATATATATATAATTTTTTTGTAAAATAATTTATTGAAGACAGAGATTAAATAAAGAGACTGTGTGCTCTTCAATTTAAATTTATTTATTTCACAACAAAGGACAGTGTATAATCAACAATCCTCAAGAACGGAAATGTGCCCAAATTAGCCCAAAGACTAGTCGTCATTGGCTCTTTTGAAGCAGATGCTGGCTGTGTGTTTCCTTCAGCTGAAGATGAGGACAAACATGCTCTTCATGGCCTCCAGAGGCGAGTATTGATTTTGCGTGTGTGTGTGTGTGCGTGTGCGTGTGCGTGTGTGTGTGTGTGGTGTTTTGACTGCAGCACTTCACATGAACATCTGGAAAACCAGGAGATGTGAGGAAGTTCTGTGTTCTTCTGTTTCCATGCAACAGTGGAGGAAGAATGACATCATCACAGAGGTAAACCGACCCCATTCACACCAACTGTAAGAAATGCTGGGTTGTTTTGACCAAAGTTGGGTCAGATATGGACAAAAACTACCATTGGGCTAAAAAGTGTCATTTAATTTTTTATATAAAAAAAATAATAAAATAAAAAAAATCACCAATGCTGGGTCAGATGTTTTTGTTTTTTAAATTTAATTTACTTTTTAAACCCAATTATTGGGTTTGTCCATATTTGACCCAACTTTTGGGTTAAAACAACCAAAATAACCAAAGATAGACAAACCCAACAATTGAGTTTAAAACAATTAATATAAATTTAATAAAAAAAAACATCTAACCCATAACCCAGCATTTTTGCAGTTTTTAAACTGGTTTTGCGAAGGCCAGAATTACAATTTAAAGAGGTTATTTGCCAAATTAAAAAACAGATCACTCAGTTTTTATGAATTTTCAGAATTCATGGTGTGTGTGTGTGTGTGTGTGTGTATGTGTGTGAACATGTCTTTGTGACATATCAGGACACAAATCTGTATAATGACATGGGTATGACACAGGTATTACAAAAAGGAGGTGAAATACGAGGACATTGGTGACGTCCTCATTTCTCAAAAAGCTTATAAATCACACAGGATGAGTTTTTTCAGAGAGTAAGGCTGTACACTGTCTCCTGTGATGGTTGGGTTTAGGGCTAGGGTGGGCAAAACATTATATGGTTTAAACCGTGTAAAATGAATGGAAACCTATGTAATGTACCCACTTTTCACAAAAACAAAGGTGTGTGTGTGTGTGTATGCAAATTAACTCTTCAATGCACTAAGAAAACATGGGTATTTTCTTATGCGATATTCCAAAATGCACATAAAAGTAGGCGGACGGAAAATGCCTATAATGAGCCGGTGATGATTATGAAGAACCGGAAGTTCTCAGTTCCTTCATCTCCTTTTGCTTTTATTCATTCAGTCATTCATTTTCCCTTAGCTTAGTCCCTTTATTCATCAAGGGTCGCCATAGGGGAATGAACCGCCAACTATTCCAGCATATGTTTTACACAGCAGATGCCCCTCCAGCTGCAACCCAGTACTGGGAAACATCCACACACTCATTCCCACACACACACACATACACTACGGCCAATTTAGTTCATCAGTTCCCCTATAGTGCATGTGTTTGGACTGTGGGGGAAACCGGAGCACCCAGAGGAAACCCACACCAACATGGGGAGAACATGCAAACTCCACACAGAAACACCAACTGACCCATCCGGGACTCGAACCAGCGACCTTCTTGCTTCTTGCTGAGGCAACAGTGCTAACTACTGAGCCACAGTGTCACCCCCTTTACTTTTATTCAGTTTTTAATATCTTTCCAACTCTCTGACTTTATTTCCAAGTTTATAACAGTTTACTTTTCTTTATCTTAGTCTTTTGTTTTCATTTGTATCCATCAATTAAAATGAGCACTTCTTCATGACAGAATATCTCTCCCTGTTCTTTTTCCCTTTCGTGTGTTAATCTAGTTTTAAGTTTAATGTTCAGTTCACACACTTTCATGGCTCGCGCTGCAGGTATGTGCTGTTTTTACTAATCGACTATAATTTAATGTACTATAAAGATTGCACTTTTTCATTGGACAGTTATATTCACAATATTATGTGGTTTTATTAAAGAGCACCTATTTTACTGCATTTTCCAGATTTAATATAGGTCTTTTGTGTGTCCAGAATGTGTGTGTAAATTTTCCGCTCAAAACACCCATCGGATTATTAATTATAGCTTTCAGAATGCTGGATTTTCTGCCTTGAACACACTGTAGATGTTTTTGTTGCCTGTGCCCAGGGGCAATTTTAGGACTTTCATTTTAGGGGGGCTTAGCTCCTTATGAGAAAAATAAAATATTCGGTGATGATTTCTCAATCCGACGACAGTTTTTTGTGCTGTTGTCTCTTTTTAATAACTTTATCTTTGTTAAATCTATTTGAAATCGCTGACTGAATGTGTAGGGGCTCTGGATCTCTCTCTGTTGCCATCTCATCTCTCTCGATCATCTCTCTGCATCATTTAATATTCTCAACTTTCTCAAATTTAATATTCTCAACTCAACTTTTATCATAACTTCCTCTCTTGACCAAATATGGTGCGTCGGTGGAGATCCACCCGCTCTCCTGTTGATTCTTAAAGGGCCCATGACTTTAATACATAGAATGATTAAATGGCTCATGTTCCTTGTTTTCTTTCTCATTTTTCACATCACTTCTACTTTTCATTAGTAACCTAGGTTATCTGGGTTACACTTAGTCTCCGCCTCAGCTGCGTCAGACAACAGACAGACATGAAGGAAGCAGATCTCACATAACGTTTGTGAGAAATACTACCCCTGCTGAAAAAACAGCTTAAACCAGCCTAAGGTGGTTGGCTGGTTGACCAACCTGGTTTTAGAGGGGTTTTGGCCATTTCTAGGGTGGTTTCTAGCAATCTCCAGCCTGGTCTTTGCTGGTTGTGCTGGAAAATGACCAGCTTAAACCAGCTAAAACCAGCTTGACCAGCCTGGTTTTGGCTGGTCAAGCTGGTTTTAGCTGGTCAACTCCCAGCCTGACCAGCTAAGACCAGGCTGGAAATGGCTGGAAACCAGCCTGGAAATGGCTAAAACCCCTCTAAAACCAGGCTGGTTGACCAGCTGAAACCAGCCAACCATCTTAGGCTGGTTTAAGCTGGATTTTTTAGCAGGGACAGTAAGAACTTTCCCAATGATTATTTGATGTACTTGTTGTGGAGTTAATTCAAGCCTTTCTGCAACGATAAGTCACGCACAATGTCCTTACAAAGTCCACACACACACACACACACACACACACACACACACACACACACACACACACACACACACACACACACACACACACACACACACACACACACACACC
>CAIGQZ010001492.1:30477970-30489270 GCA_903798205.1 Danio tinwini | reverse complement strand
AACTGTTTTCTCGCTAGTGAAGCGTTCAGTTTTTACACTTACAAAGTCCACCATGTTAATAGCAAATGAGCCATGGAGCGACGCAACTGACTCTTAAAGGGAATGAGAGACGAGACTCTGATTGGTTTAATGCACGTTATGCTTAAAACACACCCAGAACTCATTAAGAGAATAAGCACAGCCCTGTTGGACCATGCGCCGGGGCGCAGAGCGTATTTATAAAATAGCAAAAGTGGATTTGGACACACCGCTAATGTTTTTGCACCATACGCTTTAGACTTTATACTTAGATCATTAAAATAGAGCCCTTTAAGTATCATCTGAAATCTTCATTTTTTTTTAAAGTGCAATAACTGAACATAAACATAAAAGGCTGAAAAAAAAATACTAATTTTAAAAGGCAGATGGCACATAGGCTTTTGCATCTGAACTGTTCATTTTATGGTCCAAGTCATGAAATATCAGTGGTCTTTGTCGCCAAGCATGTTACAATAATCAATATATTGACTGATTGCACAGCACATGGACATGACATCAATCATTTTTGGTGATGCAATATATATCGGCCAAACATAAAAACCAATTCTAGCAACATTTCAGTCCATTGTGCAACATCTCTATCTTTACTGGAGGTGTCAGTACGGTTAAAAACACTGTAGTATTTACTATAAATGACTATAGTATATTCTCATGTGGGTGTCTGACGACTGAAAATAGATCTGGTAGCAGATATCACAGCCTCTGTTACTCTTTACCTGCACTGTTGTGTTAACATTTATTAATATTTATTCAGGATACGCGTTACACATTCTGACTCCAACGCCTCATTATTAAACTGTTCAAATGACTAAAATTAAATCAAATATTCTTAATGAATGAAATATGATGTGTTCCTCTGAAGTGTGTAATTGCTTTGTGATGATATTATATTGTCATTCTGGCGTTATATAATGAGTGGCATAAAATGGTCTTAAAATGACAATAATATAATTTATCGCAATATATTCTGGTGCAATACATCGTAATCCAAAAAATAGATATCTTGACAGGCATTATTGTCGTTTAAAATTTTACTTTGACATTGATGAAAATTCAGATTTGGACATTTAGATTCAGACTTTAAGAAGCTCTGATGTAAACCTGCTGATTTTCACACATTTCTTCCATCAACAAAACTAAGATATTTGCTAAATAAAGCTTCTAGCTTAGATCTCTGACAGCCGAACTCCCAGTGAGATGAAGAAAGTGACGTCGACCTCCGAGATCTGCATTCCTAGCGATTCAGTTTCCCAAAATGAATCAGACCTTGTGGCCAACATACAGTACCTGCTTTCTAAGAGCAAACCTGTGCGCTGAGCCTCTGAGAAACACAGAACAAACACTCAACACCATGGGATGTGCGACTTTCTGTGAGGTGTGTGTGTGTATGTAAAACCAAATGTCCCCACAAGTATAGCAATATCAGCTATTTTTGATCTTGTGGGGACATTTTTGGTCCCCATGAGGAAAACGACTCATAAATCAGACAGGAGTATTTTAAAAATGTAAAAATGCAGATTATCTCATATGAGGCTTGTGTTTAGGGCTAGTGTTGAAGTAGGGGGAGAGAATATACAGTAGCACATTTTTAGAAAATATGATCATATCACCCCAATTTTATTCTCCATACACTGGCTGCCTGTTAAGTTTCGTATTGATTTTAAAGTATTACTTCTTACCTATAAAGCTTTAAATAATAATAGCTCTTGTTTATCTAACCAACCTACTGTCTCACTACAATCCAACCCGCTCTTTACAATCTCAAAACTCAGAGTTTCAAGTAGTACCTAGAATAACAAAGTCGAGTAAAGGAGGTCGAGCCTTCTCATTTATGGCTCCTAAACTCTGGAATAGCCTTCCTGATAACGTCCGAGGCTCAGACACACTCTCGCAATTTAAAACTAGATTAAAGACCTATCTTTTTAGTAAAGCATACACTCAGTGCATCACTTAGCGGTATGATACTTGAGTGTGCCCCACGCATCTCATTTATATACACTATGAACAGCAGCTACGCTAATTATTCTCTTTATTTTCTATTTTCCACCCGGTGATCCCCAGAGATTATGCAGTGCCACTAATGCAATCCAAGACCTGTGAAGAGATGATCCCAAGGTTCCACAATCCTGGACCAGCCCATTTCCTCAGTAGCAGCTGTAGTGGTCATGGAGGAGTGGAGAGCATGCGTCTGATTCTAGTGAGACTCCAGGGACAGCAGAGTCTTCGCTGACGTCCAGCGCTCTCCAGCCTCTGGCACCTAGACTGCAGCTCTGCACAAGACGTTTGGCTATAGGAGAAATGGTCGTGCCCAACTGAGCCTGGTTTCTCTCTAGGCTTTTTAATTCTTCACTTTTGCCAACTGGTGAAGTTTTTTCCTCGCCGCTGTCGCCACTGGCTTGTATGATTCGGAATCTGTAGAGCTGCGCATCGATGGATTTGCTCTTCAGTGTATGGACTCTCAGTAGTGATTATTAACCCACACTGAACTGAGCTAAACTGAACTTTAACACTGAAAACTGAACTGACACGGTTTCAATTCACTATAATCTTCTATTTGAAGCTGCTTTGACACAATCCGCATTGTATAAGCGCTATACAAATAAAGATGAATTGAATTGAATAGAGTAGTAACATCATTACAGCTATGAGGAGTCCCCATAAAACATAATAACTCAATGATGGGTTCAACGAAAGCATATGCAATCAATAAACAACCTCACTGCTCACAAAAACATCTGTGTTTAAAAGTTTAAAAATAGATTTGTATTCACATTTGGATACCATATCTGGACAATATAAACAATCCCTTAGCAACCACTCAGTATCACACTAGCAGCCATCTAGCGAAACCTTAGCAACCACCTACAACCACTCAGAACAAAGCAACCACTCAGAAATGCGGCAAAACAAGAAATAATAATAATAATTCCTTACATTTATATAGCGCTTTTCTGGTCACTCAAAGCACTTTACACATTGGGGGAAATCTCCTCATCCACCACCAGTGTGCAGCATCCATCTGGATGACATGACGACAGCAATTTTGCACCAGACCGCACATCACACATCAGCTGATTATTGGAGAGGAGACAGAGTGATCAAGCCAATTATAATATGGGGAGGGTTAGGAGGCCATGATGGACAGAGGGCACATTTGGGCAAGATGTCGGGGTTAAACCCCTACTCCTTTTCGAAGGACATCCTGGGATTTTTAATGACAGAGTCAGGACCTCGGTTTAACGTCTCATCCGAAAGACGGCGCTCACTGAGCATTATAGAGTCCCCGGCACTATACTGGAGCATTAGACCCCACACAGACCACAGGTTGGGTGCCCCCTGCTGGCCTCACTAACACCACTTCCGGCAGCAACCTAGCTTCCCATGTGGTCTCCCATCCAGGTACAAGTTCAGCGTGTCGCTACGCTCCAAAGCTCAAGCTTGGTCACCTCTGACCTGTGAAATCTCATCACATGATTGCATGAGACCAATAAATGTCCAATAAAATAAAAAATATGGAGCCCATCAGTCTATACCTGTCAACATTGGGATGTGAAAATACATGCACCCAAAACCCATAGTGTCCACTTTCGCTCAGCTTTAAATAGTGTGTACAGAATCCGCTTGTGGAAATCAATGTGGAGCGCGTCTGAGTCACGCACCGCTACATGAACTGCCTGTTTTGAGAATTGCATAGGAGGGGCGACGGCACCTTTAATGGACAGGAAGGGAATCCCACCGTTTTTATATCTATTTCAAAGTGTTTTCATGCCTTAAATCAATGAAAGAACAGAACAGATTTACATTTAACAGCACAGTGCGTCCCCTGGTGGTTCGGCGGTATGGTTTGCGTATATTATTGCCACCCTTCATAGAAATCAGAATCAGATCAGAAAGAGCTTTATTGGCAGGTATGTTCACACATACGAGGAATTTGTTTTGGTGACAGAGCTTGTACAGTGCAACAGAATTACAGAGACAGGACTAAAAAACTGATAATATATATATTTTAAAAATAGAAGTAGTGAATGCAAGTCTACAAATTGACAAGTGTATGTGCAGGTATACTATATACAACATTATATGTGCAGCTGTTATGTGCAAATTGGCATGTAAAGTGTGTTGTTAAATAAGTGTATGTGTGTATAAAAAGTGTATAGCAGGTAGTGATGTTGGTTTCACAATTATTATCATCAAGTGTTCATGGGATGGATTGCCTGAGGAAAGAAACTGTTTCTGTGACGGGCTGTTCTGGTGCGCAATGCTCTAAAGCGTTGACCAGAAGGTAACAGTTCAAAGAGGCAGTGTGCTGGGTGTGAGGGGTCCAGAGTGATTTCGGCAGCCCTTTTGCTCGCTCTGGATAGGTACAGTTCTTGGAGAGTAGGGAGAACTATTCAACGTAGTCTTCAAAGGTCAGATTTGGTAGCTGAGCTAGACCAGACAGTTATTGATGAGCAGATGACTGATTCAATGATGGAGGTGTAGAACTGTTTCAGCAGCTTTTTTGACAATGGAGTCAATGTGAATGTCCCACTTCAGGTCTCGAGAGATGGTGGTGCCCAGGAACCTGAATGACTCCACTGCTGCCACAATGCTGTCCATGATGCTCAGTGGGGGGAGAGCAGGGGGGTTTCTCCTGAAGTCCACTATCATCTCCACTGTTTTGAGCATGTTGAGCTCCAGGTTGTTGTGACTGCACCAGACAGCCAGCTTCTCAACCTCATGTCTGTAAGCAGACTCGTCAACGTCCTGAATAAGGCCGATATGTGTGGTGATTGAAAATAGAGGAGAAATACGGAAAAATACCTTTACAGGATGATAGCAGGAGAGAATTGTAAAATACGAGAGAATCCCGGGAAAAACAGGAGAGTTACGAAACAGCCGCTTGATCATTGCTATAGATATTTACATTAGCTGTTGCGTACACTGTTGTTGTCTATTAGAAGGAATGTGTCAATAGAGCTGCCATTTTATGGCTCGTTTCCACTGAGTGGTACAGTACGGTACGGTTCGGGTCGGTACGGGTCACCTTTATCAAGCTTGCATTTCCACTACAAAGGGTACCCTTTTGGTGGGCGTGGTGTACTACAGAGAGTTTCAGTCGACGTCATTCTCGCTCGAATAAATGTCTACAGTAAAGCTGTACAGGTCGTTCACATTATATGAGAAGCTCTTCTAACAAAACAGATGCTTTAAACATATTAATACTTGTTTATAAATGTTTATTACTAACATTTCTATCAACATGATTTGATTATAACTGCAGATCAATGACAGTGTTACAGCCTACTGTAACGTCTGCAAATATATAAAATAAATAAATGCAACATATGAACACATACAGACCCTTACAGTCGCCGATATGTTACCACTTACAGATAAACTACACACAGCATACATTAAGTCCTTATTTGAGATCAAAAACAACACGCAACATATACAGTAGCCCACAGTCAGAACTAACCTCTCATCTGTATCTGTAATCTTCACCAGCACATGTCGCCTCTGTTAGAGAGTAATTCCGTCATTCCCAGTTCATAATAGTCCAAAAGGTGATGATAAACATGGCAGTTTGTTCATGATTTGTTCATGGCAGATTGCTTCTCCTTTTTTCCGTGCTTCATTCTCGCGATTGTCCTTTTCTTTCTGAATGGATCAGATGTCGAAGACGCTTCATTAATCACACACGTTATTGTCATCAGCTCAAATAGTTTGTTAAATCAAACCTAGACGTGATCACGAGCTCCCTGGAGAAAGCGAAAACCGCTCGCACTTTTAGACTTTTAGACGGCCTCGTAAAACAACAACAGGACACGGCAGATTCTTGGCTTTGTGGCTGTTCATCAAGACAACGACAAGGTTTGTTATGAGCCCGGGTCATCCATGTATCGTTATTATATGCATATAGTTGTCTCGGCTGTCTATTTAAAAACATGGCGGCTCCATTGTTTTGATTCTGGCTAGCTCCACGAGATTGTGACGTATCTCTGTAAACCAGTTAGCGTTCAGCTACGCGTTGGTACCCTTTCTCGTCTTTGGTACTCTTTCGAAAGGGTGCCGAATAAGTGGTACGGTTCGGTACGCTTTTGACAGTGGAAACGGCCATAAAAGCGTACCAAACCGAACCGTACCACTCAGTGGAAAGTAACGGGCCATTAGTACAGGGTAGCGCTCCTTTGAAAGAATGTGGGACTAAGGTGCAGTGGAGGACTGGCCATCCAGGGGGTGCGCTTCCGAAAACCATCGTTAGCCAACTAAGGTTGCAAGTTGCATCGTTACAAACATAGTTCATTGATTTGACGTTTCCCAAGTCCATCGTTCCAACAAACATTCGCAATTTGTATTGCAAACTTGAGCACTTGAAACTACACCTCTGGAGCTGTAGTTAGAAACAGAGTTCCAGGCTGTGTTCTATTCCCACTTATCCCCCCTATGCCCTATTCATATACAACATTCTAACATTCAAAGTTGGAATTATAAAAAAAAAAAAAATTACCGGTATAAGAATCTTAATTTTGGCATAAGCTTTTTCAACAACTTGTCAATGTGTATATCAAAAGCTAATCGCTCGTCAATCCAAATACCAAGATATTTGTAGGAGCTAACTCTTTCTATTTGTACATTGTTCAAAGACGTAATTGGTCATCAACTATATTTGTCAGAGGGCCAGAGTTTTACTAGACAGCCTCCTTGGGGGTCGGACCCCCTAGAAGAAAATCAAATAAAAATCTCATTTTGGCTTAACATTATGTTTAATGTTTTTACTTTTTCAATTTCATTCCAAAACTGAAGGCATTTAATTCAGGCTCCCATCACCTATACCACAGTCGACCACTAGGAGTGATAGATATTGTGCCTTAACTCAAGTAGGCTAAGTCATCAAGGGGAAATGTAACTTTAGCCATTGATTAAGCACTGTGAGGAGCCCGTTTCAGCATTGAGATTTCAATTTAAGCCCACTTAACGTTTCATTTGTTGTGCGAACATTATTTGTTACCTGTTTTGTTCTGGTACCAGGTTATTTATTTACCATGCTATTTTAAGTTTGATTGTTTTTCCTCCGTTTTTTAGTCCTGAGGCAGACATCCCAAGTCTTTCGGAAGTTCTGTGAGTCCCCCACAAATGCATAGAGACTCCCAGATGCCCGCAAACGAATGATAATCTCCCAGAAATCGCGAGGCTTCCTCCCGCTCCTCAAATACGCTGCGCACCTCTCTCCACCGCATCCCTCCTTGCTCTTCATCACACACACGTCATGTGCACTCCACCTACACCCCACCCGGTCTTCACTTACGCTAAAACCTGTTTGAAACAATAAATGCTTAACGCCGCATGGTCTGTCTGAGTCTGTCCTTATTTTAGCGTGTAGCCTAAATATAGTCATAAATGCTGGTGATTCTGACAAGAGACTCAGTTGTTGTTATTTTTAGTTGCTTTAATAGTGTGGACCACTATTTTCTTTTTGATCCTCACACTTTTGGAATCCAGTCGCGGGCTGAATTTGCCCCGTGAGCCACCAGTTGATGATCAGTGCTGTACAGCTTGGTTTAAGGATTGTGCTGCTGCATATATTGAATGACTGAATGAATACTGAAACTCATAGAACGCTAAAATTTTGGAGGGAATGTGCGTCATTTATGAATAGAAATGTTTTTTTTTTTATAGACTTTTTCTGAATAAGAAAAAAATAATGAAAAAACTCCTATTTCTCATCCCGTGTGCACGGACCTGCTTGGACAACACTGAAATACATCACTTCTGGTCGGCTGGTCGCCTACTGTCTAGTCGCAGGAGTTCAAATATTTCAACGGATCCGCAGCTCAATTCGAATCCGAATTTTCCGCATACGGAGATGATCAGAACTCCACGCAGCTCCCGGACTACTCTCCATTGGAAATGAATGACTTCCCGTCTGTCGCTTGTCGTTTGTCATGTGTAGGAGGCTTTAGCCGACAACAATAAACATTTCTGGCACCGCATTGTCTTGTTGATGTATTTAATTTACATTGTTTGCTTGTTTTATTCAACAAAACTAGCATAAGCTTGGTATTTAGTGAGTTGGTGCTACTTTGCCTTATGGTGAATGCAGTGACTGTATCATCATCAATACAATACAAAAGTTCGTAACATACAAAAACGTAAAAAAATCCTACCTATGAAATGTTCTGCCTTTATGCTTGGTTTTCTGTTTGCTCGTTACTACACCCATCCACAGGGCAAAAGTCCAGCATCTTCAGATTGGCTTTAGCCTTGACTAGTGCGGTTGAATGACATTTGTCCTGGGAGCCCTGTACAAATATGGCGGCGCTATTGACGCGTGTATATATCTATGTTTCATTGCCTAATCATCTCGTTTTTAAATCGCAGTGGTGTACAACAGAACTTCACATGCTCAAATAGCGTTCGGTTCATGCAGTGTTTGTAAAAATAAAGGCAATAAAGTACAATAAAATAAAAAGATTTCTTCATGGAGTTTTTTCTTTATGGATTATCATCTGCTGTGCTGCGTTGCATTGAATGCAGGCTGGAAATGTCCATGTTTTCTATCAGATATGCACAAAGCACAATGTTTAGGTACCAAATCCATCAAGATGATGTCATTGATGTGTATGCAAATCAGCTTAAGATGCCGATATAACAGAAAACAATGCAATGCTTTGTGGTTGATGCATTAGGTTGTGTTGGCTGGCTGATCTACTGTATATATTTTCTTTAAAGTTTAGATGAGCCATAATATAAGCATGCCTGAAGCAGCCAAAACACACAGCATTCCTCTTCCAAAGGCCCTGGGGTTTCTTTGGACGCAACACACAGTGGACTGAGGTATAATGTAATTGGTTGTAAGCCAGAGTCAATAAAGCCCAGAGAAGTGGTCAGTTCATCTCTCTGTGGACTGAACTTTAACAGGCTCAGCGTTTGCATTCTCGTGTGTTTACGGCACTCCTCTTAATACCCGTGCCGACGTTTGCCTTTATACTGAACACAAAACAACAATTCTGCTATCTTTTTTTTTTGCCTACAGAAGAAACATCTTACCTTTTGTACACAGAAGTGCAACTGATGGCTTCAACAAAAGCAAATGCAATCAATGAACAACCTCACTGCTCACAATAAAAGGCTGTGTTTAAATGTTGAAAATGCATTTTTATTTGCAATTAAATACCATATCTGGGTAGTATAAACAATGCCTTGGCAACCACCCAGCGAACCACTCAGAACACCCTAGCAACCACCTAGCAATTGGATGCTTTGAACATTGGGTTCATTTTTTCAATAAATAATACTTAGTATTTGTTAATAATATGGTGTTAATAATCTTAATAGATGTAATGAAGTTACGGCCACCTGGACGCCGGGAAGAAGGAGGTGGAGAACCGACGGACTTTTAAAGAAATACTTATTAATAAAAGGGACGGCAGCTCCTCACGGAGACTGCCGTCTAAATCAAAACAAACGGACGGCAGCTCCTCACGGAGACTGCCGTCAAACTGAAAACAAAAGTAACATGTCCGGGCCCGGTCCTCTCTCTGTCCTCTGCCATCGTTACTCCTCTTATAGTCCAGAGCTCCTTCCGTGGGATTGAAGGCAGGTGCGCGCCACAGGTGCATCTCATCTGTGGCGGGCCTCGTTTCGCTCCCACGCCTCTCGGCCACGCCCCTTCGCCACAATAGATTACAAATTACTGGTGATGTGCGGATCGATACTAAAATATCGATATCTCCGATACCAGCTTTGTACACTTTGGAATCGATTATCTTATCAAAATATCAATATTTCAATAATTTGGAGCAAATATGTAGTTTATTGGAAATAGAAATACAGCAGAAAGTAACCACAATTACCCTAGTTTATCTAAATAATGCCAACTTAGTAGGAACTACTTGTTCTTCCGCCTGCTAAGTCATGTGCATAATATGGCACTGTACAACTGCAGAGCACACTAGCTAGGCACTCAGTCCGCTGGCACATGTTGTTCAGTCATGCTGTCATTAGATATGGGTTACCGCAAGCGGAGTTGTGTGTGGAGCTATTTCGCTTCCATAAACTCAAACGATGCGGTTTGTGACACGTGTAACAAAACAGTGAGGTACTGTGGTAATCCCACAAACCTAATCAAACATCTACATATAAATAACGACAGAATATGACTACATCATGACTATAGGTGGTCAGAAGAGGAGGAAAGGAGAGGCAGAGGTGCTGCTAGGGCGAGACAGACATTGCTTTCAGAGTCCTTAGGCACAGCAGGCAGTCACTATCCAGGTACACAGGGAGAAAATGTGGTGATGTGGCTGTATTTTGGGGGCTTGCAGTTTTTGTGACTGATAAAACAACGAGAAAAGGTTAAAAACACTTTCAGGGGAACCGGCACTAAACGTAAAAGTGTGAATGTTTTTTTAAGATGTTCAGGCAGGCGTTTTAAGACATGCTCAGATGCTGTCAATAAATATGTAAGTTGGCTTTTTTTGTATGATAATACTTCATCAATAAACAATAAACAAGAATAACCCGTAATATGTCTCGTATTCAGTATGAAGTGACACTTTTAAGTACACTACTTGTTATTTTAATTTCCCAAACAGTCATTTTTGGGCAGTATCGGTATCGGATTGGTATCGCTGATACTCGCCTTCATTTTACTTGGTATCAGATCGGATAGGAAACCAGTGGTATCGCACATCACTACAAATGACCCTATTTAAAAAGTAATAAGTAGTGTACCTTTTCAATTACTTTATAAAAGTAACTGATTACATCTGATTACTTTTTGATTACTTTTAAGTTTCTAATGGATATTTTTAACTAATTAATTTTCAAGCATTTACACAAGCAGGTGTGAGCTTACAGTAGCTCTGTTTCAACATCTTGCATCACTTGAATTAGGATTATATTAATGTAATTTGAAAGTACAGCCAGCACAAAACCAGACCTTATAACAAAACACTTGTTTACTGTTGTTACAAAATCTAAATTGTAGTTAGTTGTGCAGGGGGATGCCATTTTTGTGGCATTTGCAATGAAAAAATATATCTAAAATATTTTTGCAATTTTGCAACTTAAATCCAAGTCAATCATATCTCAGTGATCAATAACACTGCCAATGAAACATGAGGCAGAATTGTTAAGTTCAATAATTTACTGCAAATAATATGCTGTACTAAACAGAAACAGACTAAACACAAAAAATCCAATAAAACCAGGTGTTACGCATTTGAAATACTCAGTCATTTATAGTAAATATTTAGGAATGAGCATTATATTGT
>CAIGQZ010001492.1:30458297-30477870 GCA_903798205.1 Danio tinwini | reverse complement strand
TATATATATATATATATTTATTTACAATTCTTCATTAATAAATTACACTACATAATGTAGCATCATTAGTAACAATCATGAACTAATAGTAATTACCATAGTATACTTTAGCCTTTACTACAGTAAACTATATATATAGACCTTCTCTCCCTCAGTCATCTTTCCATCAAGCAAATTTCTCTTGTTGGCCTAATTGGTTGGCGAAGTCACCGACCAGGGGTGCGTTTCCCAAACCCATCGTTAGCCAACTAAGGTCGCAAGTAGCGTCGTTACAAATATAGTTTGTTGATTTGCCTTTTCCCAAATCAATCGTTCCAACGAACATTCAAAAACTGTGTCGCAAACTTGAGCACTTGAAACTACACCTCTGGAGCTGTAGTTAGAAACATAGTTCCTGGCTGTGTTCTATTCCCACTTACCCCCTCCTCTATGCCCTATTCATTTAGAACATTCTAACATTCAAAGTTGGAATTACTAAAAATAAAAAAGCATTAGTCATCTCTCTTAGGTGTAATTTGCTTTCAAAGTATTTTTACAGTTCAGTTTTTTAGCGACCTTAATGTTTACAATTGCGCTCCCTTCACAGTGCACTTTAAAAACATTGATGCCATTTTGAACACAGCCTCATGACGAAAGCTATAGGTGACATTTTATTTAAAAGTGGAATTTATGTTACGTCTCCAAAGCTTGTGAAAATAAAAAACACAGCATATATTATTGCTTTTAATTTATAGTGGGTTATTTATTAAGTATCTGTACCGTATATGACTGTTGGTTAGAACATTTCTGCAGTGGTTTGCATGTGTCAAATTGTAAAAGTAGACTTAAAAAAAACAAAAAACAAATAAAGAATATCCTTCTTAATAAAAGTAATAATAATACTCATCATTAATATTATAAAAAATATTATTAAAATAAATATATTTATAATAAATAGCCCATTATTTATTTATTTATATGATTTATATATGATATTAGAATAGTGTTAGCTTTTGTAAGTGATTTTATGTTTTGGAATAGAATGTGTAATGTTCTCAATAATATTAGTAAAGGAAGCACAGGCCCTACTGTATATGTGCCATTTACATATATTTGAATTAATATGAAAAGCGAGTGCATGTTTTTAACCAAAACTAATATTGGATTTTATTTTAAATGCGTGTTTGTGTAAAACGAGATAATTTGCACAAAGAAATGATGGGGTTGTACTCTAAAGAAGTTACTCCTCCCCGTTTAGAGCATCATTATGGCCGTTTTACGTTATAACTAACGTGGTTGAAGTGATGGATCTGCGACAGAGAAACTACGGGTTTTGGGATACACTCGTCACTACATCGTTCATTTCCCAAACGATGCATCGTACTATGATAGTTCAGCAGCGCACCCCAGAGAGAGAGGTGACAGTACTGCACCAAAAAGTTAGTTGTCGACCACCGAAAAACAGGAAGAAGAAGAAATCGCCATTCTCGATATGAGATGGATTTACTTTCATCGGCCTCACAGCTCTGTGAATATCGGTGCTGTTAATTATTGATCCGCGATCAGTAAATGAAGCTTGTGTGGATGCTACTGCGCTACTTGACTAAAATAATAGCTTCGCTACTGAAAAGCTATTTGATTTATAAAGTAGCAACGCTACCGCCACGCTACTGAGGAATAAGCTAGTAGCTAAGCTAGTGCCAATGCTTTCAGCGACAAAGAGGATTAACATAATTGGTAGACGTGGTATGCTGCAAATTCAAACCGGAAAACCAATCAAAAGCATCAGAATAGCAGCGCTTTAAAAAATGACCTTAGGAGAAGGCATGGTGCATATCAAACACAGGCAAAGCAACAGATTAATATTATTCAACATGTCCCAGATTTATAAAGAGAATGTTTAGATGTAACCCCATTTGTAATCTTTATCATTTTCTTTAACATTTGTAATCTTAAACAGTGCTAACCACCGCGCCACCCCAACATATGATTTTTTTTATTTGTTGTATTATTATTATTTTTATTGTATTTTTTCATCTGACTTTCAAGATACTGCTAATATGTTTGTATACACTGTCTTTGAATATGCGTTTCAATGGTGTTATTTAGTCTGGGAAATAATAAAATAATGTTAAAGTATGCCAAATATGCCAAAAAAACAAATTTAATTATTTCATAACCACTTTAATGTGTCAAAACAAGAAAACTCTAGATTTTGATTGATAAAACCTTAAGTTTTATGCCTATTTATAAATATCATGTCCACTCACACTTGTAAATGTAGGATTGTGTAAATGTAAGATTATGTAAAGGGAAATATTGCTGTTATTATCATGAGGAATTGTGTAGTTGTTTAAAGTTTTCTTTTCCTGATTAGGGAATTTAATTAAGAGAATTTGCTGTAAAATGTCTAACAGCTGTTGTAAAATAAATATCTCCTTGCAATAAAAAGTTTAATATATATACATTAACTTTATTTTGACAACTTTTATAATTAAGACCTGTTTAAAATTTGAAAGACAACACAGTATTTCTGTGAATTTAAGACTTTAAGGCCTAAAATTTAGACATTTTAAAACTTTGATGCCCTATTCACAGAGCGCTTCAGCGTAAACGCTTGACAGAGGGCACGTCTGAAGTTGGGGCTAACGCGATCGTCATAGCAGTCAGCCAATGAAATTAGTCAGCAATAGGCCACTGTCTGAGCTGGTGCATTTGCATACAGCGATCTTATTGGCTGACGCTTCCGTCGGCGCTTGAAAAGTTGAGCAAGTCCCAACTTCTGCAGCGAGCAACGCCACTGAAGCAGCGCCACCGGATCCACAATGCAGTCCGGCAACGTCTGACGTCACCCATTAAAAGTGAATGGGAAGCGTTGAAGCTGACGCCCCCATGTGAATACAGACACCCTGTACCATTTATTACAAATTTTTTTTAAATGTTTAGATGTCATAAAAAAATTACCTAACCTTAGGTTTACCTGTTTTTCACCTAACATTGGGTTAATTTTTTTCAATAAATAATACGTTATAATCCAACACTGGGTTTGTCCATATTTGACCCAACACTGGGTTATAATAACCCGCTATTTGTTTTGAGTGCGTTTTTAAGAGCCTGAAAGGCCATGTAAAAATACAACAGTTGTGTAGGGAAAATGCACTAAAAGTCAAAAAACTATTACAATTTCACACTATTAAATATCAAATAAACTTCAAATGTGCTTAACTTTTCCCCAGGCAACCTGCTATTATCAATTATTTATTCATTCATTCATTTTCCTTCGGCTTAGTCCCTTATCACAGCGGAATGAACTGCAAACTATTCCAGCATATGTTTTACACAGCGGATGCCCTTCCAGCCACAACCCAGCACTGGGAAACACCCATACACACTCATTCTCACACACACACAAATACACTATGGTCAATTTAGCTAATCAATTCCCCTATAACGCATGTGTTTGGACTGGGGGGAAAACTGGAGCACCCAGAGGAAACCCACACCAACACTGGGAGAACATGCAAACTCCACACAGAAACGCCAACTGACTCCGCCGGGACTTGAACCAGTGACCTTCTTGCTGTGAGGTGACGGTGTTAACCACTGAGCCACCATTTAGTATGAATTATGAGTTATGAAAAAGGTTTAATATTGTACACTCACAGTGGAATTATTCAGCATTGCGCTGTATGTTTTATAGTGACCTCCCAAACATTTACTGTAAGAGCGCTTTGTCATGTGGAAACCGGCCGGCTGAAAGTTTCCTTCTAAAGCTAAAAATGTGTAAAGGTGGAAAAGCAGACGCTGCCAGAACTCTGAACTGAAAGAAACTCCAAAAATAGGCCTGCAACCTTATCTTCATGCAATGAAGCTATTCCAGTCTGCTTTCCTCAAAATGAAGCAAACGCATACCATGAATTATGTTTTCAGAGTTCGACCAAAATAGGCTGCCATTATAAATGCATGCTTTCCAGATTCTATCAATGTTCACTATTATAATCAGGCATGCAGTGCACTATAGACCATATCTGGAAACAAAAAGTGGCCTTAACTACTATGTGCTTGCATCAAAAAATAAATACAATGTTCTTACTGTGTTGATAATGTATATGGGTAGTGCAGTGGCGGTTCTAGTTTAAATGGCACCTTGGGCAACAGAGTTGAATATCTGGCTCCTTAAAGCACCACACGAAAAAAAGGTTTCTGGTTCTGCTACAACGATATGAAACTTAAGTGTAATTAAACAATTGATTAAACTTTATTTTCCAACTTGTCATAGTTCAAAAAGGCAACAAAAACAACCCCCCAAAAAACACGATTATAAGGTAAAAACAAAGTTTGACACAACTTTATCATTCATAATTAGCTACCTTCCTCCATAGCCTTATAGTATGGCGCGTGTATTCCCGCGGGTTCTGCCTTGTTCTCTGACGTGCGTGTGCGTGTGCGTGTATCTACGAGGAGTTCAGATGCTGGAGCTCATCAGAGATCATTCAGCAGCACACACAGCTCTGCTTCACAAGGTAAGAGCACTGCATTACACATCCCTTCTGCATTCACACACACATTTATTCCTAGTTTCTTTTAATATCCAGTGCAGTCGACATGGACAAAACACCTGTAGAAGTGAAGTGAACAGACGTGCACGCTCTCAGCGGTCGTCTGGATGATCGCTGCATTCATAAACGCATTTTAAAGTGTTTCACGGTGTTAGCATGTGATTTTGGAAACCACCGACACTTTTAATGTACGGTAGCCGTTTGTAGGCTATTAGGTTGGTTTTAATAAAGCACGAGTGACCGCGCGGTATTAATATACAATTTACCACAATTATATTCGATGACGTAAATATAATGGCGAATTTGGCATTTAATGTGACACAGAATGTGATGGTCAACCAAATGATTAAATAAACACTTTAAAAGAGCTGGGCTGTTGGGTCAATAATAAAAAATACAACAGTTTGGTGAAAACGTTTGATAATATGTAATTAACACACACACACGCACGCACGCACGCACGCACGCACGCACACACACACACACACACATATATATATATATAAATTGTTGTTATTTAAATTTTGTTTATTCTTTTGTTATTATTTTTTTCATTATTGACAAACAAATGTTCAGTTGAAAACTGTAATTTAAGTTTAACACCAAAAATTAACCCAACATTGTCCATGTTTGACCCAATTTTGGGTTAATACAACCTATCATACATATTATATATTAATTTAAGTTTATATATAGTTTATTCTTTTGTTATTTTCCCATTTTTGACAAATGTTTTGTCTTCATATGGCGTTATTATTTAATTACGCTAAACAAAATTCTTTACTGATTTAATTGTACAAAGAATTGTCCATATTTGACCCAACGTTGGGTTACGACAACCCTGCAGTTTTTAGAGTGAACCATTATGTAATCCAATTTGTTATGTGACTAAATATTATAATCAACAATTTCAAGGAAAACACTTACTGCTTTTTACTGGACGCTTAAACATTTTATTATCGCCACAGTTTTAGTAGGAGTCAATCATTTTGTTTACACTTGTATGAAATTGCCTGTCAAAATATGAATTAGCATTGTTTACAGATGAACAATATTGTTTTTAACCATTACGATTTGGCAATCGAGGTTTAATTTTCTTAAAGTGCATTCATGGCGGTTTCAATCTCCGCCTCAAATCAACTGGGTTTTATCTTCATGGCTTCCTAAAGCTGTTTAGCGGTTGACCAGCAGTGGAGTCCATTGGTGAAAACTGCCATTAACATCAACACAAACAACTTCCCCTTGTTATTTCTCAATGAATTATGAGACAGCCTGGCTCCTAAGAGACCAACAAGTGGAGCCCACATTCTGCAGAGTGAAAAGCTCTCTTGTTGAGTCCATGCGACGACAGAACGTTCTTACAGCGCAAAATACTAAGACGCCACTTCAAAACAGGCAGAAACAGCTGCTTAAACAAATACTGGGGGCCGTGAGTGTGTAAAAGTATAAATTAATAATGCGTGGCTTTATTTGATGCATGAATGAAGCACTCTGTGTTGCATGGCTGAGTTTGCCATCTATCGGTTTGGAGCAAGGTGTTACAACATACCTTCAAAATCCAGCTTCATTGAGACAGCATGGTGAAAGCTGAAAACAGGATTACTTTAAAAGGATAGTTCACCCAAAATCTTAAATTAGTCAATGATGTACTCACCCTCAAGGCATCCTAAAGCTGTCAGAGTTGGCTCTTTTTTAGCCCTACAATGGCAACAGGTGGGTGTTTCTCTTGAACACTTCAAAAATAAAGAGCAAATAAATGCCTCAAATGGATCTAGAGAGTGAATGGAGGTCTTGTGTAGTGAATCAATGCATTTTTTGCCACACAAAAATCCATATTTAAACTATCAATAGCATTGTGCAATGATGCTAAATGATGCTACCTGTACATCATCGTATTATCTTTTGGGTGTCATTTAACATATAAACCATTGATATCCCTACATCTAAATGTGCAGATCCACCTTTCTGATCTAAATGGTATATAACATTTGTAATACTCAATAATTTCAAGTGGAAAGTATGCACATTGAGGCGCAGGCACTGTTATGTTATCAGGCACATACAAAATTGCCTTTATGCTTTATTTGCTCGTTACTACACCTTTCCTCAGGGCAAAAGTCCAGCATCTTCAGATTGGCTTTGGTCTGGACTAGTGCGATTGCATGACATTTGTCCTGGGAGCCCTGTACAAACATGGCGGCGGTATTGACGCATGCTTGGGGTCTGTATGTAATATCTATGTAATCTCCTGTCAGATAAGAAAAGGAAACTGAGGCTACAATTTACACAGGCTCACCAAAACTGGACAATAGAAGATTGGAGAAACGTTGCCTGGTCTGATGAGTCTCCATTTCTGCTGCCACATTTGGATGGTCGGCTCAGAATTTGTCATAAAGCATGAATCATCTCAGACTGGTTTCTTGAACATGACAATGAGTTCACTGTACTCAAATGGCCTCCACAGTCACCAGAACTTAATCCAATAGAGCACCTTTGGGATGTGGTGGAACGGGAGATTGGCATCATGGATGTGCAGCCGACAAATCTGCAGCAACTGCGTGATGCTATCATGTCAATATGGAGCAAAATCTCAGAGGAATATTTCCAGTACTTTGTTGAATCTATGCCACGAAGGATTAAGGCAGTTCTGAAGGCAAAATGGGTCTAACCTGGTGCTAGGCGTACCTAATAAAGTGGCCGGTGACTGTATCTCTATGATTGGGACCTTATATTTACCTTAATGGGAAGCTTTGTATGATTACAGCTGAAGCACTGATATCAAAAGGAATGTTTTGCCACAAAGTTTGACAATGTTTGAAAAGAGACAGTACTCGCATCAGTTTGACAGGATTGGACTTTATTAATCTGCACATTAATTACTAATATATATATATATATAAAGTGCTACTATAACATAGGGCTGCAACTAGCTGCAATTTATGCAACACAGGCTCATTCTGAAAACGTTTCTGGAGACTGCAAATTATGTAGCCGGAGGTACGTATGGCTTCATTTAGTTTTTTTAAGTGAACACGCGTGGCGGTATGACGGCGTTTCTTTTCGCGCTTACCCGCTGACCGCTCACCTTCGTGTGGAGGGTTTTCCCGCCGCAACCAGTTTGTCCCGTTAGCTCGTCATGTTACGTCGGCAGACCTGAGACGCAGAGAGGAGTTGACCACAATGACAGGGTTTGAGTTTGGGGAAGAGCGGTTTCAGAAATCAGGTAGGACAAAACCAGAATGCAAAAAATTAAATGAACAAGTAAATAACAGGGTGAGAATGCGGTAAAATCCGAAAACGTGGTAAAAAAATCAGACGAGGGCTTTTCTTTTTCTGGACAGCTTTTGTAAACCGTTGATTGGGTTTGCAGAAGTACATGGGTGGGTGGGTGGGTCAATCGATAAAATTGGTTGGGTTTAAGGAAGGAGGAAGGTGGGTCAGTCGATCAGTCATTCATTTGGTCAGACAGACAGCCAGTCGACAGCGGCCTCTGGTGGGTTTACGTGAGAACAGCAGGTGTGAACGGCACTCGCAAGAGAAATTAGAGATATGAAAAAGCGCATACAGCTGCCTCTCGCGGATTTGTGAAAACAAAAACTGCAAAAATACGTACCTCCCGGGATGTATTTTGCGGTCTCCAGAAACATCCGCAGGACTACGTTTTCAGAATGAGCCTGGGTTGAATTTATGCAAGCGATAGGGAGCGACGCGCACCTCCATTGGAAACTTGCACAGTCCGTATGCTTATTGACATTCCTTCCGAGGCGCGTGCTCAGCCAGCCACATTTTAATAAAACTAAAGCGCATACCTAACTTTTTTATTGACAATGGTGTACGGTCAATAAATACCCTTTTATCGCCCAGCCCTACTATATATAGTCCACTATTATCGTTATCGCATTAATAGTATATGTGATATCCATATCAGAGAGAGCTGTGATAACTTGAATATGTGAAGACATGTTCTCTTGCGAAGGTTTAGAACTCGGCTCTCGTTTCAGTCCGCTTTTGTCTGTTTGGTGTGTTCACAGGCAGCTTTTTAGTATAGATGCGATCCAAAAAGATGCGACAACATAATTGGGTTTTGTTGGTGTTAGTTGTTTGGCGTCAGCTTGGTTTGTGCCAGCCATAAGAGTGCAACACAATTGTTTCAGCAGACACTGGGTTTTTAATTAACACATTGTGTTTTGTTGGCTTCTCTCTGCTAGCAGTGGCTAATCAGATCTGTCTGGCAGATGTTTGCTTGCTGATCTCAAGGTCACATTGCCAGATTTTTCAAAGATGTGTCCAGAGATCTGTGATGACCATGCATGAACTGTGACCTTTTCCACTCATGGCTGACAGAGCGCATTAAAGCATCCCATTTTCCGAGTGACCTTTTATCCCTAATCTCCACAGTGCTGTGATCGGCCTGGAGCCATGCAGTTCATTTCACCCCTGGTCTCCTTCAGGTTAATGCATAATGAGTCTGTGTTGTGTCATTAAACATTGCTCGTTTCATGCTTAAACCAGTGCGGTTCATTTGATTTGAATATCATTAGGGCTGCACAACATATTGTTTTAGCATCGATATCGCAATGTGCACATCCGCAATAGTCACATCCCAGGATAATATACAATGTTGAGTTATGATTATAGTTGACCAGGAGAACACATGAGAATTGTGAAGCTGTTGCAGAGTTTAACCATAATGGAGTGAAAGTTTATCATTTGCAAATGTGTTTAAAGCCTGACAGAGTTTTCAGGAACATATGAAGAGTTCAGATGCAAAACCCTCTAAATCCATCAGACCTCTTTTTGTAAATGAGTATTTTCTATCAGGCTCCTCTGATTCGGTTCAGAAGCTGCATTTCATAGGTAATAATAAGGTTATTAGCTAGTAAATAAAATAACTTTTTCCAAAAATGTCTCTTTAGACAATTCTTTGGTTTTTAGCAAGGTAGATTTTCTTTTACGTTAAAACCAGCTAAATCCACTTGTGCTTTTTTAGCAAAAACCTCTAAATCCACCTATTGGGACAAGACAGTAACTAGTTGAAAAATCACTAAAGATGCAATTAGAAATGATGTTACCAAACATAAAACACATACACAAACCACCTAAAATTAAACATACATAAATATCAAATAGAGTGAGAGTGTGTCTGAGCCTCGGACATGATCAGGAAGGCTATTCCAGAGTTCAGGGGCCATAAATAAGAAGGCTCGACCTCCTTTACTTGACTTTGCTATTCTAGGTACTACTAGAAGCCCTGAGTTTAGAGATCTTAAAGAGTGGTTTGGATTGTAGTGAGACAGGAGGTTGGTTAGATAAACAGGAGCTCGATTATTTAAGGCTTTATAGGTAAGAAGCAATATTTTAAATTCAATATGAAACTTAACAGGCAGCCAGTGTAAGGAGGATAAAATTGGGGTGATATGATCATATTTTCTAGACCTGGTAAGAACTCTGGCAGCTGCATTTTGTACTAGCTGAAGTTTGTTAATAGAGGATGCTGGGCAACCAGCGAACAGAGCATAACAGTAATCCAGCCTAGAAGTCATGAAAGCATGAACTAGCTTTTCTGCATCTGAGATGGATAGCATACTTCGTAACTTAGCAATATTTCTCTATATCTTTTATAGTAGAGCTAACTCTAACTTTGTATCCCTCTAATTGCAGGTTGAGTTGTGAGAACTGCTGTGTACAGGATTTAGGCCCGATAAGTAATAATTCATATAATAAACTAATAAAAAGTAGTAATATTTATCTATGCTTGTCATTCGTTCATCCCAATCAATCTAATTTATTTAATTCTTTCCAAGTAGCAGTTCAAGTCATCTGGTGAAATTGTATATATATTGCAATATTTATTGCAGAAAAACTAAATATCGCAATGTTCCAATATCGTGCAGCTCTATATATTTACAGTGCTCTGCATATATGAGTAAAGCCATCACAAATGTCTCATTTAAATGAATATTTTCTATAGGAAGCTATACGCTTATTTCACGCTGCCGCCATTTTATAACACGAAAGCGAGGCTGCGGTGGGAAGAAGCCCGGAAGTATAGGATCAGCACTGTAAACATTGCAACAACATGCTGAGTACTACAAACCTAAATTTTCCACAGTGTAGCATACACTGTAAAACATATCTGTAAATTAGCAGTTTTCCGCATTTTGTGATTCATGTTTTTATTTATTTCTGCTTTTGAATTGCTTTATGGGATCTTGATATTTATTCCAACAACTTTTAACTATTAAAATTTGAAAAAAGTGACTTTTATGAACATGTTTAATAGTTTGCAGTGCTATATTGTCTGGTGTTGGTGTTATATATTACACTACAAAAACCTTGTAATAAACTGACACAACATTTTCAGGGTGCTTTCACACCTGTGAATCGATTCATTTATTCTGAAACGGATTAAAATTGTTCCATTGTTGCTGTTTGTTCTTAGTGCGGTTCGCTTTCACACGGCAAAGTTTCTAAACGGACCAAAATAAGTCACATGTGAGTAAACGCTCCTCACATTGGTCAGAGTTTCACGGTTTATTTTGAAGAGTCCCGCTCAGCTGTTGGGGTGGTTTGGTGGTGTTTGACATGTCTGAAGAAGAGCAAGCTGGGATGCTGTTGGGACGGGTGATGAGAAGGGTGCGCTTTGTATTTGAGGACCAGGAGGGAGACACACGATTTCTGGGAGATTATCACTCATTTGCAGGCATCTGGGAGTTTCTGTGCATTTGCGGGAGACTCCCAGAACTTCCGGGAGACTTGGGATGTCTGGAATGACCTCCCGCCCTACTCATAATTCTCTCTTCATATAGCCGTATGCCTATTACATATCCATAAAACACTGTGAAATAGCCGGGCTTGGATCGTATCGCTTTCTCACTACAATTGATCCACTCCAGAGTTCGTTTCAATCGAGCCGAGACCACCTCATTCAGGCGATCTCGGAGCAATTGCTTTGGCGCGAATCCGAGCGCAATTGCCCTGTTCACATATGCTAAACGAACCGCACTAACTGGGCAAACGCGCCAGGTTCCGGAACAAACGTCTCGGTGTGAAAGCACCCTCAGACTTATTTCTCTCTATATTATATCTTATACATTATATTATTATTTCAAACTACAAAAATGTCAATAAAAATTGCTTTGTTGAACTGTAGAGTTCATAGAGCAGAGATCAACATCCCATAATGCAAATCACAACCAGAAATAAATGGAAAACACACAAAATACTGAAACTGATCATTAACAGATATTTTTTTACAATGTTCTCTGTGATTATGCTTAGTCTTTCTTTAATGCTGTTTAAACCACCACACCAGACCTGCAGCTCTTTAAGGAAACAGCAGTGATGAAAAACGCAACTTGATTTTATTTCCCCCAGATCCAGCAGCACTAGGTGGGAGTGTACCAGCGGTGTGTGGATTGGTTAGAGACGCCGTAGAGAGAAACGGTTGTAGTTTATGCATCAGCACTGAGGACTCTTTGTGTGTGTGCTAAGGTGGTGTGAGTGTGACGTCAAAACCCGCAAATCTCCAACTCCCATTAACCCAACCCATGTACCGCCAGAAGAAAATACTCTTTCTTAAGCAACAGTTTATTTGTGGTGCGGAAAATTTCGCCTTAAAATAAACATTCATACCATTAGCTCATTTTTTTTTGACTTTAAGAAACTGCCTGCTGCTTTCAAGAATGCTACCTGTCAGCAAAAAGTCCATCAGCCACGCCTTACGATTCCCCTTAACTCGTAATGTCAAAGACTCTTTATGCACTGAGCACAGAGCCTTTCCTCATGCTGGAGTCTATGAATAGGAGGTATTTATTGTCTTAAATGAGCGCAGAACATGCTTGGAGGACGCTAATATGGAATTAATGAAACATCCACACTCTCAGAAATAAAGGTACGCGAGCTGTCACTGGGGTGGTACCTTTTGAAAAGGTATTAATACCTAATGGTAATAAGTGGTAATAATATTGGTGGTACCATATTAATACCTCAAGGGTACATATTACCTAAGAAGTACAAAATGTTTCTCTTAAAATTTTTAGGGTACTAAGGTATACTTTTTAGGTACCAATATGGACCTTTAAGTACAAATTTGTACCTTTTGAAAAGGTACCACCTCAGTGACAGCTTGTGTACATTTATTTCTGAGAGTGTATTGAACTGAAGGATGTTTGCTTACTTTTAAAGATGCAGTATGATTTTCCACTTAAAACACTTTACATTTAATGCTTAATAAACATATTTCCGCAGCAAATACTTAAAGGTGCTGTATGTACGTTTTTGACTCTTTTTAGGCATAAAAATACCATAATATGTTAGCAGATATTTCAGAAACATGCTCAGTTCATGCAACGTTCTTGTGTATCTGAAAAGCAATGCTAAAGTCAGATATTCTGCTTTGAAAATGTGTTACATGCTGGAACGGCTGTCTGCATTTTGGTTCTTTTAACCCGCCCAATGCCACTTTAGGCAATTATATTTTAGCACCCCGCGATGGGATGGGGATTAAGGATTTAACGGTAATACTACTTTTATCGATACCACTTATTGGTTTGGTTCTTTATTTGTTCTCCTATCGCTTCTTTTTTTGTTTTTTTTATAAAAAAAACAAACAAATAAACAAATTGAACAGAATTAACAACACTTTGTTTTATTATTACGTTTTTAATGTAAAATAAAACGAAACCAATAACTGTAAAACAAATAAATATTTATTTTTCCTGTAAAAGAATGTACAATGAATTGAAGAAAAATGACTTTTAACCATTCTTCTGGAGAAAAATCAACATGTTTGCCTTTTCTGGCAGAAGTCGGGACCTTTCTTGGTTTATTGTGCTGCCTGCAGTTGAAAATACCCTCTTTGAGTTGCAAAATGCAGTATGAGACAATGTTTATGATTTTTCATTAACACATTCACATAAATGAGTTAATGGTGTTTTGGGAGTTAGCGGTGTTTTTAATACAGTTTGAGCATCTTGCAATGTAAAAATATTTATTTTTTAAATATAATTTCTTAAGCATAGTTTATTATTAGGCTATTCATAGGCTATATTTGTAAATACAGCTGATTAATTCATTCATTTTCTTTTCGGCTTAGTCCCTTTACTAATCTGGGGTCGCCACAGCAGAATGAACCACTACCCATCCAGCATTTGTTTTACGCAGCGGATGCCCTTCCAGCTGCAACCCATCCCCGGGAAACATCCACCCACACACATCCACACACTATGGACAATTTAGCCCACCCGATTTACCTGTACCGCATGTCTTTGGACTGTGGGGGAAACCGGAGCACCCGGAGGAAACCCACGCGAACGCAGGGAGAACATGCAAACTCCACACAGAAACGCCAACTGACCCAGCCGAGGCTTGAACCAGCGACCTTCTTGCTGTGAGGCGACAGCACTACCTACTGCACCACTTCGTCGCCCCGTAAATACAGCTGATGTAAAAGCATGTTTAATGTTTAAGATTTATTTAGGCTACTGCTGAAAAAAAACTGCTTTCCTTGTAACCAAATGTGTGCGTTTATTATACTATTAATGTTATACTAATTTAGGTGATTGACTGCTGGCATAACAATGTGGATGATGTAACGTTACCGTAGCTAAGCTCTAAAAACGTTTCATTACTTTTTATTGCACTTTTGAAAGATACTTTCAATTAGTCAGATTGCTCGCGTTTCCGCTTATACAAGAAAACATCGCGTTTGTTGCAGCGAGCATTGTTGTTGTCCACTCAGGAAATACAACACGTTTGGTTAATGCCGCAAGCTTACGAGCCTTGGTGGAAAATCGTGTATTGCATTCATTCATTCATTCAGAAAGCCTCTCAAAGCATGCGTTTCTGACCTAAATGCGATCTTCTGTGGACAGTAACAGCCTCCAAAATGAGACCGATTCAGTTCCACATGAGGTGGTTATTAATTAATAATATAACTATTACAAACATAAACATTAGGTGAGCAGGTTTCATTGTAACCCTATGTACGTGATGATGTTTGCTGATAAGCTATTTGGCTGTTTGCACCAGACGAAACAAGACAGAAATTTAAATACAGCCAATCAGAAGCACAGAATATGCACTTTAGGATTGGGTGATGTCGACTAATTTGGCATCGTATGATGTCTAATGTAAAACATTGTGATGGACGATGGCATTGTCGTTGTAGGCGGAGGTGAATTAATTATTTATGAATAATTAATTAATTCATAACAAATCAATTATTTGTAGCCTACGGTTGCAACTACCTGACCCGCATGGTCTTTGTTTTACCCATAACCAAATCATAAATAAAGATAAGTTACACACAAATGACTACATGTAAAACACTTTTTCCATGGCACTCTGGCATGAATAGGCAGAGTGATCTGTGTTGTTATAATGGCGTCGACAAACTTGGTTGGTAAAAAAGGTGCACGACCAACAGCAACCAACCAACAGTATCTGAGGTTTACACTAAAATTACTAAGTACAAGCGTGAAAGTGAAAGATTGAAGCAGTTTACTGATACTGTGACACGTTACCTGATAGATTCAACAGACCGAAGAGTCGTTAGATAGAGACAAGGTGAGTTAAATATCACGTTTAACAACTATAGTGAGACGCCATCCAGCGGTAAATCCTTGATAAACTGTCTGACGTGCACTGCTCTCTGGGGTTTTGTGCTCAAAGCACCAACTGACTGCTGGAGCTCAGACAAGTGCATGACAGTGTGTGTGTCTAGTCACATGATATAATGTGGAAGGAGGGCTGTTCAGAAATGCTAGGTGAAGCATCACTGTGGATGTGGATCGCTTTCATTCTAAAATGGCATTTTAAAACTAAGACGTATTAGTGTAAACGGGGCCTAAAGGCTGATTTATACTTCTGCATCAAGCGCACAAGTATGCTACGGCGCAGCCTATGCATGGACGCATAGCCCTCGCCATGGCCGTCGGCGACGTTGACGCACACCTCTCAAAAAATGTAACTACATGTCGCAAGGACGCTTAGTGCAAGCTCTGTGATTGGTCGGCTTGGTAGCGCTAACGAGTGTGGGCGGAGGTGAGAGCCGCGCGCTCGATGCAGTAAGTGTGGAGTCCCGTGAAGGAGCTCCGGATGGAGACTGTTGTTTTGTGTTTACCTTATGATTAAAGTTGTTGCACATTCGCTGGTTCCAGCCTCGAAATGAGTGAGTTTGAGCCACTTGTACATTAAGGAAGAGTTCAGAAAGACAAAACACCAGTGAAGAAACTCGACACAGAGGAACATAAACACCTACTGCCAGCTAGCATTTCGGAAGTGTTATTGCAGAGCAACAGAAACAGCAACAGAAGTATAAATGCACGGCTACAGGCGCATTGCATGCACCGTGGATCACACCGATCACTTGACGCAGAAGTATAAACCAGGTTTAAGTGTGTATTTTTTTGGTGGGGGCAAAGGATTGGATGCCGGCTCAGCATCAGTATTTATCTATCAGCCATCGCACTCACTCACAAAATGGTTTAGAATCTAATACATATTAAGCCTCTTGCTGAATCACTGATATGTGTTGGTTTGCACTGAGTCACAGTTCTGAAGCTCAATTTCAAACGGTTTATTTTATTTTCCAGATCTGAGGTGAACTATCTGCTGCTGCTTTCAGTAGTATGGCAATAAATGTCATGTGAAATGCCATTCAAACTCACATTATTAGCAGTTAACACTGAATAAAGCACATGAGGTGTACCTAAGCTGATCATTGTCAGTTTTCTGTTGTTCAGCTGCAAGAAATAGAAGCGGTTTCTAATCAATTCGAATGCAATACCTAGTTCAACCACTTGGTGTCAAACGTACATACTACACCAGAGGTGTCTTAACTTAGTCCTGGAGGGCCGATGTCCTGCATAGTGTAGCGCCAACTTCCTGCAACACACCCTTCTGGATGTTTTTAGTATACCTAGAAAAAGCTTGATCAGCTGTCTCAGGTGTGTTTAAATGGGGTTGGAACTAAAATATGCAGGACACCGGCCCTCTAGGACTGAGTTTGGACATCCCTGTACTACACCTTAAAGCTGCGGTCACACTGGACTTTTCTCCCCATAGACTTCCATTCAGACACACGCGAATGAGTCAGACCGGAAACGCAGGGTCATGCGTCAAGTTTCGCATTTCCCTGCGGTGCAAAGTTCAAGCTTGGTGAATTCTGATCTCTTGACTGCGTGAGACCAATCCAGGATCAAAACATGACCTCTCTGAACAAAAATTTAAAACATGGAGCAATCGCTCGCTTTTTTTAATGTCTATAATCATCTTGTTTAATCCCGCCCGTATTCGCAGCGCCGTACAACAGAATTTCGCACACACACACTACAGCAATGTCTGTATCTGGAAAACTAGTCACATCACAGGATTAGATTATTCATTAAAGATGAAATTAAATTGAATGTATATATATATTTTTTTTATTATTTATACAAGGATGACCATGTTAGCTGATATTTGATTGTTTAATTTCTGTGCATATATACAGTAAGACTCCTCAGGAACACATAAAGCACTGTTTATTTATTTATTTATTTATTGCTTGTAATTTATTATAGTTTATGCAAATGCACTGCATAGAAAAAGACTTGATCATCCCAGTCGAATTAAATGAATAAATGAAGTTAATTTATAAACTAATTTCGAGAGGATCTTGTGCTTATGATTGCTAGCGGCTGGACCCACATTATCCAATTCAATACGCACCAATCAGATGATCCCTAAGCTACTATAAATACCCCGGGATTCATATCACCGCTATCTTCGCTTTGAAGAATCCCCCCTTCCACCCCTACTCCTCCTCTTTCCTAGATGGGTGACACGGTGGCCCATCGCTTAGCGCTTTTGCCTCACAGCAAGGATGTTAATGGTTCTAGTTACCAACCAGCAGGCATTTCCAGTTTGCACGTTCTCCCCGTGATCACGTTGGGTTTACCCCGGGTTCTCCGGTTTCCTCCCACCGATTAAAAAACATGCAACCTAAGTTATTGATTAACCAACACTATAGACTTGCTCCCTATCTAGTACCCATCTCATTTAAGACAGCTACTATCTGCTCTTCAATCACTACGACAGGGGAGTTCTCGAGATCTACCTGAGCTCAATCTCCCCTCTCGCTTTGCAACGGGAGGGAGCCCCGGGCTCGAGGATCTCATGAGCTCAGGGCTCTCTCCCGGGACAGCATGCCAAACAAGCTTATAATTAATCATCAGCTAAGTGTGAACTCTTGAAAATTCTTGCAAATAGAGCTATTCAAATCATCTGGTGAAATTTGATTCATATCACAATATATAGTGAGACAAAACACAATCTGGCAATGTGAGATTTCTCCAATATCGTCCAGCCCTAAACTAAAGGGACAGTTTAGTCAAATAATAAAAATTTCCTCTTTATTTAATCCCCCTTAGGTAATCCAAGATGAAGATTCTTAGTCATTTGCTGCACATCACAACCAGTTCACAATGACAGAAAGGCTGTTTGTACTGTCCAGAACAGAGCCTTTCCTTATTGTTAATAATGAAAGACTGAACTGTTTTCTCATCTGTGTGTTTTGTTTCCTAAATGATGTGAAACGTGAGAACATTTTTAACAGAAATCCCTGTTTATAATTCATCTATATATTTAAAATGATCTCTAGACATCTTCAATCAATAAATAAATCGTAATGATGAACATGCACAATATTGGTTTCATGTGCATTTCAAAATACCCCTAAATAATGTTTTATTTTTTAAATCTAGAAGCCTTTTTAAGAGTAACAGGCAATTATTTCTGTTAACTCTGTAGATGAGGTTATATTTGTTAACTAAAGTTGAAGTATTCAGTTATTAACTAACAAAACTCTTCATATTTTTTTAATAATTTAACATATAATAATGTAGCTATTTCTCACTGTTGATTTGAATGCATTAATTCAAGTTTACTAATGAGATTTTATTGTAAAGTGTTACCTGTTGTACTTTATCATCCTTTTGCAATTGAATTTGTCTAAAACATTTATTGACTCTAAACATGTAGCAATACACTTAGTATTGATTGTTGTCATTAGTGCTCTCAAACGCAATTAATCACAATTAATTCCATCCAAAATAAAAGTGCACATTTATAAAATATATAAAAAAATATGCGTATAAAATATATCTTGGATGCAATTAATCCTTTTGACAGCACTGGTTATTATTAAAGTTTTTTTTTTTTTTGCATCAAAGCTCAATACCTTTTAATACCGTATATTATGATAAAATCTTCAGCAATTAATCCCAACAAGAAAATTTGATATCTGCAGAATCTCATTCACTCATACTTTATCAGCCTTTAGCAATGAAACACTTATTTACTCTGAACATGTATATGCAATAAATCAATACACAAATATTTTTTGCTGTCAAACAATAAATCGCAAGTAAATTGCATCTAAAAATAAAAGTTCATATTTACAAAATAAATGTGAGCATACTGTGTATATTTTGTCTATATAAATATATGCATGACCATGTTGTATAAAATATTTGTTTTTATATAAACACAGTTAAAGTCAGAATTATTCACCCCTCTTTGAATTTTCTTTTGTTTTTTAAGTATTTCCCAAATGATGTTTAACAGAGCAATGAAATGTTCACAGTATGTCTAATAATATTTATTCTTCTGGAGAAAGTATTATTTTATTTTATTATTATATTATTATTTATACCATTTTAAGGTCTAAATTATTAGCCCCTTTAAGCTATATTATACAGAATAAACCATCATTATACAATAACTTGCCTAATTACCCTAACCTGCTTAGTTAACCTAATTAACCTAGTTAAGCCTTTAAATGTCACTTTAAGCTGTATAGAAGTGTCTTGAAGAATATCTAGTCTAATATTATTTACTGTCATCATGGCAAAGATAAAATAAATCAGTTATTAGAGATGAGTTATTAAAACTATTATGATTAGAAATGTGCTGAAAAAATAATCTCCCCGTTAAACAGAAATTGGGAAAAAAATAAACAGGGGGGCTAATAATTCTGACTTTAACTATAT
>CAIGQZ010001492.1:30436421-30456421 GCA_903798205.1 Danio tinwini | reverse complement strand
TGAAAGGTAAATGCCTCTATATTACGCTTATTTGACCACAATAAAATATGATCATGCCTTGATTTTTTTATTATTTCATTAGGACAGTAAGGTCTGACTTTGCTTAGACAAAAGTCTCATCACTGAACCTTCAATAATGTCCAGTATAGAATATAAAGTCATGCTGCAGTGGAAACAGAATGAATATTGTGTCTGACTCCATCATGAGCTTGGAGGACTGCATCCATACATCTCTGAATGACTCAAATCACGCATTAATAAATCATCTGGAACGGCGAAGAAAGCGTTCTTGCAGGACTCCCAGAGTTCATCAAGAGTCTTTGGATTAATCTTCAATGCCTCCTCATTCAACTTAGCCAGACATGCTCAATAATGTTCAGGTGACTGGGCTGGCCAATCCTGCAGCACCTTGAACTACTTTGTTTATAGGAGCTTTGATGTCCTGCTGAGGAATTTGTCCCTCTCCTGTGGTTTGTAATGCCCATTAGGCAGCACAAATGTCTTGATACCTCAAGCTGTTAATGTTGCCGTCCTGTTGATGAATGCAACCCCAAACCATGATTTCTCCTTAATCAAACTTGACTGATTTCTGTGAGAATCTTGGCTCCATGCTGGTTCCAGTAGGTCTTCTGCAGTATTTGTGATGATTGGGATGGAGTTTAACAGATGATTTCCAAATGATTAACTAGAAGTCAAGTTATTATTTGTTGCTCTTACAACTGGAATCAACAACAAGACTTTTGTCAGGTAGTGTACATAAATACACACATGTATATATTATGTAAATACAAACTTTTATCCTGGATGCGATTAATGGCAATTAATAGTTTGGCAGCAACAATTAAAATTCATTTATTAATTTATTTTGCATTGTACCATGTTAATACCATTTATCATGATAACATATTCAGCACTTAATATTAAAGAAAATTTGATATCTACAGAAGTCTAATCTCAGTTACTCATCCTCATGCATTTCCATCTCCACTAAAAGAGGTTTGGAACAACATGAGAACAAATAAATGACACAAATTTTAGCATTTGAGACAACAATTCCTTTCAAGCGCAGAATGCTAATAATGTTTACAGTCCATGCTTATGTGTAGTAATAAAATGCAATGACCAATATTTTGCATTTGGCGCTTAAATAAATAGAAATAACTTATGAAGTGAGCTCTACTGAGTGTTTATAGAGAGTGAACACACGCCTGACCCCTTGAGAAAACACATGGAAAGAATTAAATGTTGTGACACGGCTCTTTGAGACTTTGGGAGTGGTACTTTGGATGCCGAAGACTGCGTAATAGTGCGTTCAATTACTCCGTCAATGGGGCCAGTCTTAGATATGTTAGTGTGCTAAATCTCCAACGTCAATTGGTATTTTGGCACAGTTTACTGGCCACTTTATTAGGTACAACTTGAAAGAACGGTGTTGCTTTTAGAGCAGCCTTTATCTCACATAGAAATCTGATATAAATATATGCAAATGATATATTAGACACACAAGGTCAAATTTTGATTATATATATATATAAAATACAAGACATTTATGCAGCATACATACCACTGGAATTACAAAAGTACTAACTAATTAAAAAAACAAATAATAACAATGGGCGTCACGGTGGTGCAGTGGTTTGCACAATCACCTCACAGGAAGAAGGTCCTGGCTCGAGTCCTGGCTGGGCCAGTTGGCATTTCTGTGTGGAGTTTGCATGTTCTCCTCGTGTTGGCGTGGGTTTCCTCCGGGTGCTCTGGTTTCCCCCACAGTCCAAACACATGCGAGCTGAATTGAATAAGCTAAATTGGCCGTAGTGTACGTGTGTAAATGCAAGAGTGTATGGGTGATTCTTAGTTGCCGGTTCATTCCGCTGTGGCGACTCCTGATTAATAAAGAGACTAAGCCGGAAAAAAAATGAATGAATGAATAATAATAAATATTTCTAATAATAATAATTAATAATAATAATAAATCAATTAATAATAAATACATTTAGAATTTTTCATTATTTCACTTTTTTGATGATGAATTAATTATTTTCTTTGTCTCCACAGTGAAATATCTGCATATAAACATGCTAATTTTAGAAGAAAATGTCAGATGGCTTTTTTTGGAGGTTTTTACATTTGAGCTCTTCCTACATGGCCAAATATGAGCACATACATTCTTGAAAAACGTTATGAAAATCAGCCATTTTTGCAATATTTTTAAATATATGTTGCCTATACATATACTGTATGACATTTTTTTTATATATATGAAATCCAAATATGAACTTGTATGTCATATACACTCACCGGCCACTTTATTAGGTACACATACTAGTATTGGGTTGGACCCCTTTTGCCTTCAGAACTACCTTAATCCTTTGTGGCTTAGATTCAACAAGGTACTAGGAAATATTCCTGAGGTTTTGCTCCATATTGACATGATAGCATCACGCAGTTGCTGCAGATTTGTTGGCTGCACATCCATGATGCCAATCTCCCGTTCCACCACAACCCAAAGGTGCTCTATTGGATTGAGCTCTGGTGACTGTGGAGGCCATTTGAGTACAGTGAACTCATTGTCATGTTTAAGAAACCAGTCTGAGATGATTGGCACTTTATGACATGGTGCGTTATCCTGCTGGAAGTAGCCATAAGATGATGGGTACACTGTGGTCATAAAGGGATGGACATGGTCAGCAACAATACTCAAGTAGGCTGTGGCGATGACACAATGCTGAGTTGGTACTAATGAGCCCAAAGTGTGCCAAGAAAATATCCCCCACACCATTACACCACCACCACCAGCCTGAACCGCTGATACAAGGCAGGATGGATCCATACTTTCATTTTGTTGATGCCAAATTCTGACCCGACCATCCGAATGGCAGCAGAAATTGACACTCATCAGACCAGGCAACGTTTCTCCAATCTTCTATTGTCTAATTTTAGTAAGCCTGTGTGAATTGTAGCCTCAAATTCCTGTTCTTAGCTGACAATGGTGGCGAATTTGCGTTGAGCAGTTAGGACAGGTGTACCTAATAAAGTGGCCGGTGAGTGTATGTCATTTTCATATATCAGATTTCTATGTGGGATACTTCATGGCACAAATTCAGAAATATGCTGAATATATTTTGGGAGATAAATGAGATATTGGTCCATATTTACATGAGATCTGATGATCCATGATGTAAATCCCCAGTTCCAGCACACCATAAAAAGGCTTTATTGGATTGAGATCTGGTGGAGGTCATATTTGGTATGCTGAGCTCATTTGTAAGAATCCAGGGGCTGTATTCACAAAACATCTAAAAGGGACAGTTCACCCAAAAATTAAAATGCGTTTCATATATACTCTCCCTCAAGTGGTCCCAAAACCTTTGAGTTTCTTTTTTCTGTTGAACACAAAAGACATCATGTTGAAAATCTGTTACCATTGACTTCATTGTAGGAAAGAAAATACTATGGAAGTCAATGGTTACTGGTTTCCAGCATTTTTCTAAATATCTTCTATTGTGTTTAACAGAAAAACGAAACGAAAATAATAGTTTGAAACTAGTAAGAGTTGGTAAATCACAATTGAACTTTCATTTGAGTGAACGATCCCAACTATCCCCATACGAGTGATAGAACACAAGCCTGATTTCATTGTAAACGAGAGGTTTTTGTGTCCTGTTTATACGCTGTCATCGCTCTGATGTCTAGTGCAGAAAGATAGTGTGCCCTTCAAAGACAGCAATTCGTTTGAAGGGTGTAAACAGTCCACGTGCTGATGTTATGGAGATTAAGGGTTACTTTGTGCTTTGTAGAATCAAACGAAAGCTTTAAACGTGACTCACTGAAATCACAGGTTTCACACAACATCTATTTATGTGTTGAGCTGATTCTGCATTCACCTGAGAAATCTCCATCTGCACAGGTCTGCAGTTTCACCGCCTCAGGCTGTTCAATTATACCTGACTTTCCTGGCAAAGATAATTAAAGATAATTTAAGAAACACATTACAGATGAATACTTGTCCAATCTATAAAGCACCTGATAAAAGCGTATGCTTTAATTTTTAGTGCATATTTTGGATATTTCATCTATGCTGTAAGGTAGATAATAATTAACATAAATGAAGAGTCAACAGTGACCAATTAATCGTTACAATAAGTATTGAACACGTCGCGTTTTTTTCCTGGGAGTAATACTTGTAAAGGAGCTGTTGACATGGAGTTGAACCAGATTTTGGTAAAAATCCTGACAATACAAACATAAAAATTAAACAAAACAATCTGATAAATGAGTTCTGTTTAATAACAATAGAATGACAGAAGGAGAAAAAAGAACTACTGAAACGTGTTTAATACTTTATATGAAAGGCTTTTTTAATGATGGCAGCTTAAAGATGCCCCTCATGTGGATAATAAAGTCTCATGCATTGCTCAGGTGAGAGTTTCTCACAGACTTCAACAGAGTGTCAAAATGTTGACAGTTCTGTGGGTCTCGTCTATTAAATCTGAGCTTTATTTTGTATTCTCTATTGGATTCGGGTCAGGTGATTGGCTGGGCCATTCTACAGCTTGATTTTCTTTCTCTGAAAGCATTTGAGAGTCTCCTTGGCTGTGTTTTGGATCATTGTCTTGTTGAAATGGTTTCATCTTCATCCTCCTGCTAATGTAGATGTTGGACTGAAGCAGCTGATGTTCATTTAGACTGAGGATGAGCAGAGGGTTGTTGAACTACTGAGAGATTTCAGCTGCCTGTCTGGGCTTTCACTGCCGAACTACACCTCCCGTTCTTCATGTGTTCAATACTTTTTCCCCTGCGTCACAGAACTTCATTTGTTAACTACTTAGATTTGTTTTCCTTGCATATATGGATTTCTTTGGCTGTTACCAATATTCAGGGAAAATATCAAGTCAACAGCACGCTGGGTCCCTCTTGAACAATTTGTTCATTTGGAATGAATCTTTTATATGACTCAAAAACAATGATTCATTCATTCGCGCATGCACATATTTGTGCAGGTAGGGTAGAAGATAAGAATCCAACTTCACCAGATAACTAACATCTCTGTTTGGAAAGATTTCATCATTATAGATCGACAATTCTGTAGGAGAGTGCATATAAATAAAATATAATAAACAATCTCCAAGCATAGCTAAAAACAATAAAGAAAAAAAAACAGCACAATTGGAATAATTGGTGTTTTATTGTTTTCAGAGGAGTCTATTCAGGTATACAATAGTTGAATAATTAAATGTAAAATACTGCTGCATAGTCTTTGTTGTAGAAATTATTTTAAAAATGAACGGTTATGAAAGTTACAAATGGTACAATTTCTTATTTCTAAATGCTTTTCGAATCTACAGTCAAAGGCCTCAAAAAACATGCAAACGATAAATTATAATCCAGACTCAATGCGTATGCTCATGATGTGACTATTGGGAATTGCGATATCGATGCTGAAACCAAATATTGTGCATCTCTATTTACAACTAAGTCTTTTGTAGTGCTGGGATGTTGGAGTGTTCAAAAATGGTATACCTTTACAAACCTCTTTCTGTTCTCTAACGAAGAACTTAATTTGAAGTATACAAAGCCTTTACCCATCACTAGGGGTGAAACGGATCACTGTTGAAATCGTGTGCATGAAAGCATTTTGGCTTCGCTGTAAAACCTGGTTTATACTTCTGCGTCAAGTGATCGGCGTGACTCACGGCGCAAGCCTTGCGCGTAGCTGTGCATATACTTCTGCTGCTGTTTCTGTTTCTCTGCAATACACTTCCGAAACACTAGCTGGCAGTAGGTGTTTATGTTCCTCTGTGTCGAGTTTCTTCACTGGTGTTTTGTTTTTTCTGAATGCTTCCTTAATGTACAAGTGGCTCAAATTCACAAATTTAAGGCGGGAACTGGCAGACGTGCAACAACTTTAATCATAAGGTAAACACAAAACAACAGTCTCCATCCGGAGCTCCTTCACGGGACTCCACACTTGTAAACACTTGCTGCATCGTACGCGCGGCTCTCAACTCCGCCCACACTCGTCAGCGCTACCAAGCCAACCAATCACAGAGCTTGCGATATGCGTACGCGTTACATTTTTTGAGCGGTGACGGTTACGTAACGGTAACGGTCACGGCGAGGGCTATGCGTCCACGCGGTGAGTACACTGCGAGTATAAATCAGCCTTAAGACATAATGATGACGGAAAAAGTTGGTGGGACTTTCCTAAATGCTTTCTTAGGCTATTAATTGAATGTGTTTTCTGTCACTGCTTGTTTAGCCTGCATTAATGCATTCAGTGCAAAGCTGCACAGTTTAACATTAAAAGATTGCGATCTCAGTTCAAACCTGTGCAACATGAACGAAAAATGATAATGATTTGCATGTTTATTAATGCTTCAAAGCGCTGCATTCAAATCTGCATTGAGAGATGATTCAGTTTTTACACTTCTTCAGTGAATTACAAACAATTAAATAACACAGAAGTGCTGGAAAACAGTTTATAGTGCAGATATAAACACTGATGTTTATGGTAAAGATTAAAATCACCATTTAATGAAACATGACGCTGGTAAATTTTTGACGCTGGTAAAAGCAATTACATTGTGTAACCAACAGATGGCGATAAACAACCATCAAAATGATGCCACTGAATAGATTTTCAAAACTAATACACCTACAGTATAATAAAACATGACATTTAATGTGTAAATTGTTGAATCATTAATTGAAGATAAATATGATCTGTTGTAGATGTTAGATTTCTATATTTAGCATTATCAGCAACAGTAGCAAAGATCATATTTCATATTAAATGCTTTTCTTTCTTCAGCTGGTTCTTTCTTGATTGTTATTTTTATTAATATTACAGGTTCTAAGTTCTGTTTGTTTAAAGCAATGTTTTTGCAGTAATATTTTTATATAAATGGAAAGCAAATGACATTCGTCTCCTCACTTTTTTGCTGATCTGAAAAATGGCTCGATCAGTGACAAAAAAACCGTAGTGTGATCCAAACTGCAGATTTGTGATCCGTTACACCACTACCCATCACACTCTGTTTCAAGGCCCAAAGGGAAAGATGTAGGAGTATAAAACATAATTGGGATTGGTTAGGGCTGGACGATATGGCAAAAATTAAATTATTTTCCATATTGAATGATAACATATATATATATATATATTTCGATACAAGTTGTTAATGCTTCCAGCTTTAAAAGAGTATCCCAACAACGACTATAGCCACCAAAATGAGAAGGTTCATTAAATAACAATTAAAAATATTGTCTATTAACAAAAACAGATTACACATTAGTCTGATCTTGTAAAATGAGTGTGCTAAACAATACTGGGTGACACAGCATAAACTATTTTCAGTGACAAAATAAAAATAATAATAATAAAATCTGAGCGACGTAGTGGCGCAATAGGTAGTGCTGTCGCCTTACAGCAAGAAGGTCGCTGGTTTGAGCCTCGGCTGGGTCAGTTGGCATTTCTGTGTGGAGTTTGCATGTTCTCCCTGCGTTCGCGTGGGTTTCCACCTGGTGCTCTGGTTTCCCCCACCGTCCAAAGACATGCGGTACAGGTGAATTGGGTAGGCTAAATTGTCCGTAGTGTATGAGTGTGAATGTGTGCATGGATGTTTCCCAGAGATGGGTTGCGGCTGGAAGGGCATCCGCTGCGTAAAACAAATGCTGGATATGTTGGCGGTTCATTCCGCTGTGGCGACGGCAGATTAAAAAAGGGACTAAGCCGAAAAGAAAATGAATGAATGAATAATAAAAAATCTGTGCATCTCTATATGAACACAATTATAGAATCCCTCTGTTGCATATTTCTGCTGTGCGACTGGCTCTTAGATCAATATCTAGCAAATATGTCCAGATCTTATCATCGTTATGCACATAATTATTACCGCAATTTGATATTATATCATTTAGGGCTGCACGATATTGGGAAAAATCTGACATTGCGTTTTTTTTTTTTGTTCGGTGGAAGATATTGCGATATGAATGCAATTTCACCAGATGGCTTGAATAGCTCTATTTCGTAAAGTATTCATTAATTTTGATTGATTTGGGGTGACTTTTAAGGCTGTGGATCATGTATAAAAAATTATAAACAAATAGCAAGCAAAAATAATTACAATAGAGCAACAAAAATAGTAAAATAAACAGTGCTTAATGGTTTTCCGAGAGAGTCAAACAGTATTCAGGTATAGAAATTGAATAAGGAAATGTAAAATAACACTATTAATTCAATAAAATAATTCATCATTCAAGTTACAAATGTACTTTTTTGCGCCCGAATGCTTTTAACGCTCTTGAAATGCCTTTAAAACACATGCAACTGATAAACTTTCACTCTGTTATGGTTATACTTTACAATGATCACACAAATCTCATGTGTTGTATAGCATCGTAATATAACTGTTGTGCTGATCAACTATAATCCCAACTCAATATTGCAGATCCTGCGATGTGACTATTGCAGACACGCATAGCAATAACACTAACACATAGCAATATCGATGCTGAAACGATATATTGTACATCCCTAATATTATTTATCAGCCCAGTCTTAGTTTGGTGCTCAGTAAATGAACGTCAAAGAAAAACAACCACTATCACTTCTCAAGATCTGCTGCCAAACAAGAAAGAAACAGTACTCACAGTAATGCAAAGGGATCGGCAATGACTACTCAAATTAGCCACTTAAGGGATTATGATTTGGCACATTAGGGAACAGGGTCAAAGGGGAACAAAGTCTTTTCCAAAACAGATCTATAATCCTACTGAGCTTCACAGCTGCTCAGAAACCAGGAGGAGCAGCTGAGGACTGATATAATGAAATGAAACCCAAGTTGTGTTGACTCCATTTCCATTAACCATTGGGTTTTCTGAGTGTCTATGTTATGTATAGTCTCCAAACCTACCCTTTATCCAGCGGTATTTTTACTTCAACTAACAAAAGACTTCTACTAACAAAACTTACTTTAAATATTTAGCTTTACTCTAAAATGCAAATGTCTTTTAGCTTTGAAGTTGGGTGTTTTAAGAGTCAAAGCCAATGCAGTAAAAACTATTATTTACATCAGGAAAGTTACAGATATCAGAGCCATTGCTATCAAACATCATGAAATGACACTAATAGATACTAGCTAAAAGGCCCAGTTAACTAAACACTTTACATCATCCAGTATAAAGCATAACAAACGAAAAGGATTGCTTCTTGCAATAGAGATTTCCAAATGAGGGTTGGAAAATTTCTCTGCTTGAGTTAAACAAGCATGTTTAATCAGAATCTGTCCCGGATTTCTGATTAGCAAGTCATTTATTTTCTTAGCAGATGATGCCATGCTTATATTCCAAGGGTCTACAAGTGACCTGGGGTTCGTTCTTCGTACGTGGATTACTCTTTTAGCTGGATTTGGTTATTGACAATTTAACATGATCCAGGATCGTTTCGTTCTACAAAACTCTTCCGAGTGTTGTTGTCATAGCAACAGGTCTGCTAGGGAGCAGCAGCTCATTTCATGTAAACAGGATTAGATGGGGTCATTTTAAGCAGAGGTAATACTATAAGTATGTACTGAATGCTGATATTTTCTTACATTAGTAACCTATAGGTTATAAATACTTGGGAAAATAATAAAACAATGTAAAAAATTTTACGCTATATACATTTACAATAACTTATAATATTTAATCATAAATAATTCATAATATTTATAAATAAAACGTTTGAAATCTGCTCTCCGAAATAAAAATACAAGAACAGGGTGGTTCTCTTCAAGGAGATCAAAGGGAACATTTATTAATAAAGACTTTTTAGATACAAACATGTACTATTTTTAAGTACGACCCAGCTTTAGCACAGTTTCTGTATGATAATAGACATGCACAATATTCGACTGTTTGTTTGTTTGTTTGTTTGTTTATAAAGGACATATCCTTACTCCGATTAAGAAACTTAAACAGGGCTACTATAATCAAGAAAATCAGATCTAACTGTAAAACTAATTAAATTGCTAAATACTCTCGACAAATGAAAGTGTAAAGCCTGCGGCCCACAACAAAGGTGGAAAGTTATCGCATATCATATTTAACAAACTGTTTACTACGACTCATGTAATTTTGCTCACATGGATAATTGAATATTAATCAGATGATGTCATTACGCTGCTGTGCCATCAGCCAATCGTTGCATTGCTGATCATGATTTGGAGGATTGATAGATCTGTCCTTCACAACACGTGCAGCGATCTCAGATCAGTTCATCCAGACATTTTAATCTGATTCACAAACTTGTTTGAACAACCAAATTAGCCAGAGATCAGTTATCAAGATTAAAAGATCCAGGATCTGCCAAATCATCTTAGATTATTTAAGCGAGGTACGAAAAACAGACCCCTGGTCATGTGATTATTATATTGCTTAAAGAACCCTCCATTTTATTCTTGGAAATAAGCTAGTTTTACAAGTTAAACAGTTGAGTTGTACCATTTTTAAATCCATTCTGCAGATCTCCGGGTCTGGCAGGATCACTTTTAGCTTAGCTTAGCATAAATTATTGAATTGGATTAGACCATTAGCATCTCATATCGAAGTTCCTTCATTATTATGCCAGAATGATAATAGAGTTTCTAGCCATATCTACCTAGAAATTTTACATTTCTGTCAGTCTTAGTACACAAAGAGTCAAGCTTTAAATAAGAACATTATCTAAAAATCTTATTTGAAGATCTTGAGATGCTAATGGTCTAATCTGATTCAATGATCTATGCTAAGCTACGCTAAAAGTGCTCCAGCCAGACCTGGAGACTGACTAAATTGATTCAAAAATTGTAAAACTCCTTTGTTTAACTCGAGGTGACCTGTAATTTACCTAATTTCTAAAAAAACTAGACTGTTCCTTTAAAAGCTTAAAGCAAGACTACTAAATAAATTGCCATTGTTGTTAAGCACTGGCAGCTTCATTTGTTGTTTATTGCAAAACACTAGGATTTTACGTCAAGCGGTAACACCAACCTGGCTTAAACGTCCAAAAACAAAAGGAGTACAATGTTAACAGCATCAGAGTATTGAGTCACTGTTTACACTGGAATGTCTTAAAGCAAATTCACCATTCACATTTGTAACCATTTTCTGACAGCATTTCAGCAACAAGAGACTTTCCCCCTCCCTTAAAGCAGAATCAATGCCTCTTCCCAGAAGATACGTTCCCATGTTGTGCAAGACTAAGATTCTTGCAATGCTTATGTGAATTAGTTGGTGGTCTGGCGCTGTTTCTAAACCATTGCTGTCTTCTGATCATCTGTGCATTTAGGACGTTTACCCACATTTGAAATCTCAAAGAATGGGCTGTTTTCCCTGGGCTTGACCTCACTGTACACAATGGAGGGTCACAAAAGAATGTAAATGTTAACAGTGCTCTCTGTCAACAGCACAGTCAGTATGGATAAGAGTTAACCGGTCTGTGTTTGGTTAACCCGGCAGCCTGCACAACACAGCATGTTTGACAGTCGTTACACTAAAAAGGCTTTAGGGTCATTTGGGGCGGGAGCAAATTCTTAGCTGAAACAATTGTGCCATAAAGTGGCCTCACAGGGCAATTCAGCACAGCAGACGCATGCATCAACCTCAAAGCTTGTCTAATGCATTGTATTATTATTATTATTTTAAATCAATGCCACCAGAGGAGTTGGTATACTTCTCCTTTACTGAACTGGGTAGTAATAAATCTGGATCACTCGATCAGATCTGGATTTACCACAAAAATGTGTTATCTAAGAGAAAATATTACTGACTACAAATTGTATCATGTAATCAAATAAGGGTTAGCACAAAAGTGATCTAAATGTAATCCAATAGTAGTCAGATTACAGTAACATAAATGTGTAAATCTAAGATATTATATTACAAACTACAAATTTGACCGTGTAATCAAATAAAGGTTAGCACAAAAGTAATCTAAATGTAATCCGAAAGAACTTAGATTACGTTACTCGAAATATGTTATCTACGTACATTGCAAATTTTTTTTGTAATTTGTAACCTGTAACAGATTAGAATTTATAAGTAATCCACCCAGCTCTGATCAAACCCAAATATGCATAATATATTAAATATATTAAATTATATATGCATATAATCTAAGAGGTTATATTGCAGACTAAAAATTGTATTATATATTCAAATAAGGGTTAGCACAAAAGTTATCTAAATGTAATCCAATAGTAGCCAACAGAACAAGTAATTCAAATGTAATCCAAAAGTAGTTAGATTACGTTATCCAAAATGTGTCACCTATATGGCAAAATTTGTATAATTTGTAACCAGTAATCTATCCAGCTCTGATCCAACCCATATAATTTAGCTCATAGCAGCGTGGCAACTTATCTGTCACAGTTTTGTCACAACATCTGCAAGGATAGCACAAAAGTAATCTAAATGTAATCCAAAAGTAATTAGATTACATAACCATAAAAGTGTAATCTAAAAGATTATATTAGACTACAAATTGTATCATGTAATCAACTGAGGGATAGCACAAAAGTAATCTAAATGTAATCCAAAATTTGTCAGATTACATTACCATAAATGTGTAATCTAAAAGATTATATTACAGACAAAAAATTGTATCATGTAATTAAATAAGGGTTAACACAAAAGTAAATCTAAATGTAATCCAATAGTAGCCAACAGCACAAAAGTAATTTAAATGTAATCCAAAATGAGTCAGATTACATTACATAAATGTGTAATCTCAGAGATAATATTACTCACTACAAATTTTTTCATGTAATCAAATAAAGGTTAGCACCAAAGTAATCTAAAAGTACTCATAGGCCTGTCACAATATCTATTTTTTGTTGTATGATATATTGCACCAAAATATATTGCGATAAACAATATTATTGTCATTTTAAGACCCTTTTATGCCTCTCATTATATAATGCCAGAATGACAATATAATATCGCAATGCAAGTACACTCTTTCAAAAAACACAATGTGACATATAAGTTACCTCGCTGCTATGAGCTAAATCATATGGGTTCGATCAGATAGTAGCCAACAGCACAAAAGTAATACCATAATATTTTATTCTTAAGAATATTTAATTTTAGTCATTTTAACAATTCAATAATTAGGCATTGGAATCAGAATCAGAAAATGCATATCCTAAATAAATAATAATTAGTGTTAACAAAAAAAGTGCAATGTGAAAAGTAATATATCTGCTACCAGATCTATTTTCAGTTGTCAAACTTCCACATGAAAATATACTATAGTAATTTATAGTAAATACTATAGTGTTTTGAACTATACTGACACCTCCAGTAGAGGTAGAGATGTTGCACAATCAGTTAAAATGTTGCTAGAATTGTTTTTATGTATGAGCGATATTTATTGCATCACTAAAAATAATTGAATTGATGTCCATGTGTTGTGCGATAAGTCGATATTTTGATTATTGTGACAGGTCTAATTACTCAGATTACGTTTTGCGAAATGTGTCATCTATATTGTAAATTTTGTGTAATTTGTAACCAGTAACAGATTACAATTCATATGTAATTCACCCAGCTCTGATCGAACCCATATGATTTAGCTCATAGCAGCGAGGTAACTTATCCGTCACAGTTTTGTCACAGCATCTGCGAGAACAGCACAAAAGTATTTTACATGTAATCCAAAAATAGTCAGATTACATTACCATAAATGTGTAATCTAAGAGGTTATATTGCAGACTAAAAATTGTATCATGTAATCAAATAAGGGTTAGCACAAAAGTAATCTATATGTAATCCAATAGTAGCCAACAGCACAAGTAATCTAGATGTAATCCAAAAGTACTCAGATTACATTACCCGAAATGTGTCATCTATATTCCAAATTTTGTGTAATTTGTAACCTGTAACAGATTACAATTCATAAGTAATCCACCCAGCTCTGATCGAACCCAAATATGCAATATAATGTCAAAGATTATATTGAAGACTAAAAATTGTATCATATAATCAAATAAGGGTTAGCACAAAAGTAATCTAAATGTAATCCAAAAGTAATCTGATTCCGTTACCCAAAATTTGTCATCTATATGGCAAAATTTGTATAATTTGTAACCAGTAATCTATCCAGCTCTGATCCAACCCATATGATTTATCTCATAGCAGCCTGGCAACTTATCTGTCACAGTTTTGTCACAGCATCTGCAAGTATAGCACAAAAGTAATCTAAATGTAATCCAAAAGTAGTCAGATTACATTATCAAATGTGTAATCGAAAAGATTATATTAGACTACAAATTTTATCATGTATTCAACTGAGGGATAGCACAAAAGTAATCTTAATGTAATCCAAAAGTAGTCAGATTACATTACCATAAATGTGTAATCTAAGAGATTATATTGCGGACTAAAAATTGTATCATGTAATCAAATAAGGGTTAACACAAAAGTAATCTAAATGTAATCCAATAGTAGCCAACAGCACAAAAGTAATCCAAATGTAATCCAAAAGCAGTTAGATTACGTTACCCAAAATGTGTCACCTATATGGCAAATTTTGCACAATTTGTAACCAGTAATCTATCCAGCTCTGATCCAACCCATATGATTTAGCTTATAGCAGTGTTGCAACTTATCTGTCACAGTTTTTGTCACAGCATCTGCATGTCCTCAGAGTTATCAGCGGAGGCTTCCTGGTGTGCGTAATGATTGTTTGCAGGATGGGTATTTTGGGGGGGAGGTTGGTTGGCTGGCTACTCTGCAGAGGAGTTCTGCTGACTGCAGTAGAGAGGGACTACCTCAGTGCGTCAGCACTCTGAAATGAATGAAGAAAAAAACCCCGAATCAATCAGAGTGACTGCAGAGAGAGAAGAGTCTACACATTTTCTCTGATCTTTTTGCGTAGCTGTCTTCACATGCACTAGTGAGCACGCCGTAACATGGTAAGTCCTTTCTAGTCTTGTGCTTTAAAAGTGTACTTGGAAAGTTTTGCGGCACAGTGAGCACTTTTAATCACACTTCAGTGCGTCCTAAGGTGAAGGGTATGGAAAGCGGTCTTGCAGCACTGCTGTTAATTTGGATTTAAGCATGCATGAACGGTTTATAAGCCACAGTCATTTGTGTTTGAAGGCGTACTACTGTATTTGTGTTTGAGTGACTTTCTGTGATAAAAGGACACGGTGTGCGCTGGTGTGTGTGCGTGACAGCACTGCACAGCGGAGTTACTGCGGATGGGATCTGCCGCACAAAAACTGAACTCTCTTACTATAATAGAGATGTAACGGTATTAAAATTTCATATTAAGATTACACTGACCAAATTTATCAGGGTTATCAATGGTATCCTGGTTTTGTTAAAATGACCTACAAATGTTCCAGAATAAAATGTCACACACACTTAAGGGAAGTTTTATGTCTAAAAATGAACAAACAAGAAATAAAATATGCAGTTTTATACCATTATGTGGCAAACACCACACTGAAAAAAATGATTCATTACATTTAGTAAGTTTTTTTTAAGGTAAGTGGTTGCAAACAATTTACATGGGCTGAATGTAAACAAGCTAACTTTAGTAATGTTCAACTTAATTTGTTTAACTTCAGCCCAAATAAATTGTTTGCAACCACTTACCTCAAAAAAATTAAATTGTTTCAGTGCATAACCAAAAAACTGCATTTTGGATTTATGTATGTTTGTATTACTTTATGTACATTTTTTGTGTTTATTATGTGTGCTTTTTTTTGTGGATTTTCTTCACTCACAAAAATGACGTTTGCTGTGTTTGTTCAAGCTGTGTTTCTTTTAAAATGAGCTGAAACAACAATTCTTGAGGGGTTTTTTTCCCCGACAACCTAATTGTTTTATGTTCAATCCACTTAAAATTTGTAAAAAGTAATACGTTAACTTAATGGGGTATATATGCACAGCTAGTGTTTTTCAGCCAATGATAAACTTCCAATGAAAGGTTAATGTGACTATTTTCAATTTCATACGGTTCCTTTTACTGCATCAATGTTGTAATGCAATTACAATACATTCAGTTAAATAGACTTCTGCATTCATTTAGTTGTTCAAGCGTAAAACAAGATGAAAGACTGTAACCGCTAGCGCCGTCAGTACCAGCAGGCTAATGCAGAAACTCTATTGAAAATACTTGGGTAAAATAAATTGTCATATTTTAAAGACATGGCGGGGGAATTGGAATTTAATGCAGTGCTTCTGGTCTGGTCTGAGACCCATTTCATATCAAATAACTATCAGCCAGCAAAAATCACAGATTTTTAAAGAAACCAGACCTTCAACTTAGCAATTTTATAATGGAAAGACAGTTCGCCGGAAGCCACGGCCACCCCTGTATAAACTCTGGCCACCCCTGTGGCGACCCCAATATGCTGTTGATATTATTAATTTAAATGTACTTGTGTAAATTCACAATATTTAAATAAATAAATAATAAAAATAAATAAATAGCAGCCACTAAATTATTGTGAATTGATTGGTGCCACTGACAAAGCTGATTCACTGCCCCTCCTTCTCCCCGATCCTCATTGACAGCACGCACACACCTTCAATAGACAGCAATGGCAATTCAATATTCACCTTAAGGCATACCTGTCAACCCTCCCGTTTTTCCCGGGATTTTCCCGTATTTTACAGTTCTATCTCATAAAGGTATTTTCCCATATTTTTCCCATATTTTCAATCTTTGTCTGAAGGGTGGCAATAAACATTGAAGAGCCTATCCTCCCTATACGCAACCCATAACGCCGAACCACTAGGGGCCGCAAAAATGAGCTCTTGCTCTTAAATGTGAGTCTATTCTGTGCTTTCGTTTGATTTAGGCATGAAACACTTTGAAATAAACATAAAATTGGAGCGATTCCCTTCCTTTTCATTACAGGTGCCGTCGCCACTCCTATGCAGTCTTCAAAACAGGCATATAGCGGTGCGTGACTGTCAGCTGACGCGCTTCATAGTGATAAATAGACGCTGTTTCCCAATTGGATTCTGTACATGCGATTTAAAGCGGAGCGAAACTCTGGGTTTTGGGTGCGTGTTTCAACAGACATATACATACAATTAATAATAATAATAATAATAACAACAACATCTAAAAATGTCAATCTTGGTGGGGTTTTTTCCAAACAAAACTAATTTTGTCCTAAGTGACCATAAATAGTTAGGAAAGCAATCGAATCCCTTATTATGGTGGGCGTATCCCTTATTTTCACATACCAATGTTGACAGGTATGCCTTAAGGTACATTAATAGAAGAAGCTGTATTAATAATATTGTGGCTCAAAAAGGAATATGGATAAATGATATAATTAGAATATGTATAGATTCTGTGTGTGTGTGTAGTAATGTCTTTTGTTCATTTGTTTGTTTTATTTATTAATTAATCTTCATTAATTTTAGACATGGCATATGCGCAGTATGATATACAATAAAAGTATGGGAAAAATAACTGAAAATATATTATATATGAAAAGTGTTCTTAAAATAAATATTGATTTTATTTTATTTTTTACTTTATTGAATTTGAATTTATTGATTTTTTTAAAGAATAAATTGCAATATTTCAAGAGTAATTAATTAAATGAATTAAAACCACATTATTTAATTTACTAGAAACAAAAATATAACATTACACTGAATAACATTTTTTTTTGTGTGTGTGCCACCTCAAGATTTGGTGCGGCCTCTTCTGGCCACCCCTAAGAAAAGTTTCTGGGGGCGCCGCTGGCTGAAATGAAAATTTGTGTGCATATACCCCATTCCTTCCTGTTTTCCCAATACAAATCGACTGTGTAGAATCCAGCATTATTCATTTAAAATGTTATTTGAGGTGTTGTTTGTTAAACCTGCACTTGGAATAGTATCTCACGGAGATCCATGATTACTTTGTTTTTCACAAAACTGCTTTATAAAGCCAAAAGATTATTGTACGATTTGATGAAAACCTCATTGCGAATTTTCTTACTGATATTGCTATAGGATTCGTGATTTAGATTTGTGAAGTCAATAATAATACACTGCACATACTTTAAATGAAAGTAATACAACATACTTTAATTGCACTGAAAACATATATACGAGCAATATCACACGAGTAGCAGTTTGAGGAGGCTGTATATTGGCATGTGACGATATACATCCACATCACACTGCTACTCATTTGATACTGTGTTTATACAACAGTTTGACGGCATTATCGTCTGTATAAAAAAGAAAATCAAACAAGGAGAGTCTAAAAAACATTTTGTAGAAGGAACTACTTTCTTCCGCCATTCATTCACATCTGCAGCTGATGTCAGAACAGCAGAAGGCGTTACTCATTCACCAACATCACTGTAGAGCTAGTGTTTGAATGATTCTATAGCGTAATGTCTAAAGTGATGACAAAAGAGCTGATTTTGCTCACATTTCAAGATTATAAGGCTGAACGGCATGAAATGCCATCAGTCTACAGAGATTTCCCAGTATTTCTCTGTCGGGAATCTGGAGATCACAATATCACTATAGTATAAAAACAGCACTGCAATATAAAAAAGAGAGAGATCGACTTGAAGTCATTAACCTGTTTAATAATGATTTGATCAGCTGTAGTTTGAAATAACGTGGTTTCCTCTTAGGGCATATTATGCGGTTTCTATCGCCATCTTGTGGATGAGCATCATCAACTATCTTTGCTCAAAGACAGGCTAATGGGCAACTACGCGCTGTCTCTCTAAATAAACTGCATAGTTGCAATCTAAACTACATTCTTGACTAAAAAAAGCCTCAAATGTACATTATGTTGTCCAACAGCTGCAATATTTCTCAAACTGTAGTGTCCTCTGCTTGTTGCTGTATGTGGGCGGAGTATTACACAAGGGTGAAGAGGCTGGACGAGTAATGTTACTGGCAGAATATTGCACGGCTATCAGCCAGTCAGATTCAATAACCAGATAGAACTGTTGTATAAAAATGAATATACATTTATTGACTGTCCATATTAGCGTGCATTTATATAAGTTAATCAGAATGTTGCAGGATTTACTGCAAGTTTTCAAAATCATGATAATCAATCACAGATTTAATAGTGAACATTTTTAATGTTAATACTAACCATCAGACAATTTACCATGGTTTAGCTTTAAACTGGCAATTGTGACAACACTACTCCGAGTACAACCTGGGATTGTTTTAGGAAAGCCCTCTTTATCATGTGATGTAGAGTAGGAATCATTTTCAATGCATGCTTGCTGACTTTGTCATATTTTTGTGTTCCCCATGTAGTGAAGATTCCCCTGACCCCCCGGTGCTATAAATCAAGATGACCTTCCTGCTCCTCTTCCTCTTGGTTCTGTCTGAGAGCAGAGCTGACAACTTTGAGGAGGCGTACAGCGACCTGGAACACTACAGGACCATTTACATCTCAGGTAAGAGGGTGTTTAGGATTGTGTGTGAGAGAAAATTGTATAAAAAATAAAAAACGAATGTACACTACCTGACAAAAGTCTTGTCACTGATGCCAGTGGTAAGAGCAAGAAATAATAACTTTACTCGATCATTTGGAAAAGTGGCAGGAGGTCAATTTTTAATCAAGGTCAAAAACTGCATCACAATCATCACAAATTCTGCAGAAGTCCTGTTGGAACCCGCATGGAGCCAAGATTCTCTGAGAAATCAGTCAAGTTTGGTGAAGGAAAAATCATGGTTTGGGGTTACATTCAGTATGGGGGCGTGCGAGAGACCTGCAGAGTGGATGATCAACATCAACAGCCGAAGGTTTCAAGACATTTGTGCTGCCCATTACATCACAAACCACAGGAGAGGGCAAGTTCTCCAGCAGGATAGCGCTCCTTCTCATACTTCAGCCGCCACATCAAAGCCCCTAAAAGCAAAGAAGGTCAAGGTGCTCCAGGATTGGGCAGCCCAGTCACCAGACATGAACATTATTGAGCATGTCTGGGGTAAGATGGAGGAGGCATTAAAGATGAATCCAAAGACTCTTGATAAACTCT
>CAIGQZ010001492.1:30394754-30418329 GCA_903798205.1 Danio tinwini | reverse complement strand
AGACAGACAGACAGACAGACAGACAGACAGACAGACAGACAGACAGACAGACAGACAGAAAGACAGACAGATAGATAGATAGATAGATAGCTGCTATTTCATTTATGTTAAAACAGCTCGGCAGGAGTGCTAACAAAACTAGTTTTTATTTTTATATTTGTTGTACTTTTTAAAATGGCTCTACTCTGTTTTAGCTGACAGCAAACACTGAGTGTTTATTAATAGATAATATTTTTAAAGAAAAAAACAGATTTAGTATTAGTATTGTGATATTTAATTTAGATATCGTATCATAATATAATAAAAATAATAATTATTATTTGCTATGAAGCAATGTCGTCACATGCAATCTGTCAGCATTAAAACCAGAGAGTTAACCAACTTGTCTTTAATTTGCAATGTTGCAATATGTATTTGAATAATGATGGTTGGTTTTGATTATCATAATTTGTTATGTTTAGCGTTTGAGGTTTACTGTATTATTATTATTGACACATTACAGATGCTGATCTACCTTTAGGTCTGTTTTGATTGTTCAGCGTTTACATTTTACCATTGCACACACTTTGTAACATTTTATTTATCAAGTAAAATAAACAAAAGTGTTAAAGAGACTCTTAACTCTATCACTTTTGTTTATTTTATTACAAGACATAAGAGACGAAATATTGATAATTGTTTTTGACTATTAAAACTATTTGCCTTAGTAATGTTGGTAAATCAAAATAAAGCAATAAAAAATGATACTGGACTTTATTTCTTTGCATTGTTAAAAATATTCAATAATTATTGATAGCGAATGATATGAAACATGCATCAAGATCTTTTTTTTTTTGCTGTATAGCCCAGCCCTATTTTCATACCAGATCTTCTGTTTTTGGTATAAAAGTGCATACAAATCAAGATTTACTGACATATTTTTACTCAAAATCTTCATAGCATCAGCCGAGTGTTTGAAATAGCATAATAATAATTATAAATAATTAAATAAATAAATGAAAAAAACTAACTACAAAAGTTTGTCCTCACAGTTTAATAAAACCCATTTGAGATGGCTATAGGGATGGGTGATTTCAACAACAACAATAATAATAATAATAATAATAATAATAATAATAATAATAATAATAATATTTAATTTATAGGCACCTTTCGAGACACTTAAAGACATCATAAAGTACAGCTGAAGTAAGAATTATTTGTTGGGATGCACAATATATTGGCGGCCATATCAATATCAGCTGGTAAATGCTATTTTTAATGTTATTGTTATTGGTCTGATTGTCATAATTGTACATAACTGCCTGCCTCACACATGCCTGGGTCGAACTTGTTCAGACTTGTCCAGTGCACTATAAAGGAGCTTTCCTCACATTGTTTATTCCTTCAAAGTCCGTCCATTCTTTGTGTGTTATTGCTGTGCGTTAATAACACAGTAAGTAGCCATATTCCTTATCATTGTGCACTGTTTGTCAAAGTCATCTGTGCTCAATGCTCAAGTGTTGTAGCAAAATCTGATTTAGAGGACAAATCTGTATCAAGACTAATAATATTGACCTTAAATGGTTAAAAAAAAGCTTTTATTCTAGCCGAAATAAAACAAATAAGACTTTCTCAAGAAGAAAAGAATGTAGGAAAAACTGAAAAATTCCTTGCTCTGTTAAACATCATTTGGGGAAAAAACATTTTAAAATCCTACTAATTTTGACTTCCGCTGTATACGACGAAACATAAAACAGAAATGGTACTTTATCATGATCTTCTGCTTTCCACAGGTATCGTTTTTCCATATTTCCCAAGACTGGGTCGTTACAACCTGAACTTCCTTGAGGCTGAAAAAGCTTGCCAAGACCAAGACGCCATTGTGGCATCCTTTGAGCAGCTGTATGATGCTTGGAGAGACGGTTTGGATTGGTGCAATGCAGGCTGGCTCAGTGACGGATCAGTACAATACCCCATCACCAAACCCAGAGAGCCATGTGGAGGCAAAAACACCATTCCCGGAGTCAGGAATTATGGGAATAGAGACAAGCAAAAAGAAAGATACGATGTCTTCTGTTTCACCTCCAACTACAAAGGTTTGTCTTTGAAAAGTCATTTGAAATAGGCTGGCTACTAGGGATTAGTTGTCATGATAGTTGAATTCGATACCAATCGGTACTGAAATTTAAAATATGTCCGTTTACATTTGAGCGCTGTTGAGCGCATTCTTAAACAGTGCTGATTTGCATTGTTCACGTGCTCAACAGAAATGACTGTGATTGGACATGGAGGTCATCAGTTCACCGAACTCACCGCTGTTTATACTGAGTGTAACTACACATACAGGGACCCTGTGGCTTTTTAAAGTTGCGAAAATTAGCTGGTCTGTTTAAAAGCTAACATACGAGTGATTTGCTGATGAATCGACTGCTCTCCACGGCTTTACAAATTTTTGATTTTACCTCACAGCGCAAGAATTCTTGTATTAAAATGTATCATTTATAAATATAATTATATACTATCTGTAATACAATTTAGTCACACAGCAGTCAGATAAATAAACTGTGTTAATCTTACCTGCGCTCAAAGTTGTACCAAACAAAAGTACATGCACAGAACATAAGCATTTATAACAAATAAACTAATGTAAATATTATCCTGCTTGCTTTCTGAGCGTTGTCGAACGAGTTCCTAAACACCTGCGTTTGGTCATTGTGTTCCTGCACTCAACAGAAAAGGCTGCGGTTGGCTCTAATGCTGTTCACACACAGATGAAGCATCAAGCGTGAGTGATTTACATGTTAAGTATGTTAACACGTTTTGCGCAAATCGCGTCATCCGCACAAAGCGTGCCGAAGCAGATTTGATGCGATTTTCAAGTTGGCAAATCTGAACTTCAGCGGACATTCGCGCTTGTTAACCAATCAGGATCTTTCTCGTGATAACGCCTGTTGTTGGTGTCCCGAGGGAAAATACTCCAACAACGGACAACAGTTCATCAAACTGGGCTCGGCTCAGTCGGAAGCACCGCTGAAAGCTCCATCATCCAGGTATAGTTTCTGGACTCACAGCGCTTGTGAACCTCAGAAAGGATCTTGTGCACTCAGACACGGCAGCAAACAAATCATCGCTGTTTATCAGCCTCCCTAAAGCACATAAACACAGTTACTCTTTCAATAACATCCATGTTAGCCATTTAGCAATGAAGCTAGAGTCACCAGGCAGACAGAAGCCCTGTCCATGACGTGAATCCAAGTCTATAATGAAGTGAATTTGAAATGTGAATTAAGCACATTTGGCAAGCAGTAAACGTAAAAAGTTTACGCCTCCATTTATGCGTGAATATTGTGATTTATTTGCGCATTCCGCGTCTGGTGTGAACACAGCATAATGGTCAGTGTGGCTCTGGCGTTATTCACAGAGGACTAACGCGAATACAGATAAACGGCTGCGAGCTATAATTTCTGGTCATCACAGCTGATCTGTGAAAGACACGGTGGAAAAAAACACTGCAGAGTAACACGCTCGTATGTGGGGATCCACAAGTATCGCTGTAACAGTCTAGAGAGAAAAGAAAAGGTTACCTCGCACAAGCAGGTCAAAGGTCTACAGTGAGGGATAGAGAGAGAAGCAGAGCAGAGATTTACATCTTCATTTAACCCATAGCTCATGGGTTCTGTTGTAAGAATGGTCTGCTTTTTAAGTAATGTTAGCTGGATTGTTTTAATTTCTTGCGCTTGCCTCCCTTGCCATAGTTACAAACGAAATAATCGCAGCTTTGCGACTGAAAAATGGCACCTTTTCAAATCACAATAAATCGTGCAGGCCTAAGTCATTTATAAATGAAGAAAAGACTCACGCAGCTTCTCCTACTGCAGCAAATTCCATTTTAGTTTTAATATTTGCCGCCAGATTATCAGGAAGTGGTGAGTTTGTTCTCTTTGACTCGTTGGATGGTCTTTAATGCGATATTCCAGTTGTGCACATTAATTTTATTTAATCTTTGGATGGAAACATACACCCCTCACAAATCGAACTTTTAAATTCATATTAATAGGAAGCTATACAATATTATATTTGTGCACATACAGGGCTTGAAATTGCGACCATTTTGGTTGCATATGCGCCTGAAATTTAATCTATGCGACCTTATAATTTATTTGGGAGCATTTGTGCGACTGCATACAATGGTTGTAGTGCGACTTGTTTTGATTTTTTCAAAAAAATTCCCTGCTGCTATATTATTTTAAATTAGCTGTCATCACTCAAGGCTTTCCGCTGTCAGAAAACAGGGAGCTTTTAAGGGCGCCAGCCGAGATCAATCGAGTGTCTTCGGAGAAGGTGCCCGAATCTCGCTGCGTTGCATTCACTGCGTGTTCAGCGCAAATGTCTGCTAAATGTAAAATCCAACACTTTACACATCATCGCCAAAGAAGCTTGCCTTTACCAAGTTTAAACTGAATCTGCGGCTCATAACAAAGAACGGTATTTGCGCCGGTGGTCTCACGAGAATCCTGCTCTTATATTGGGTCGGCTGACTCGCCTGCTTTTCCACAAACACAGAAAAATGAAAAATCACAGCATAATGAGACCGAGCATTTACAATGACACAAACCCAAAGCAAAACTTTTAAAGAGTGTAAAAGTGAGACTTTTCTTACTTTCTTTGGTCCATTCTTTCTTGAGATGTATATTATTTTTCTATTTACTGATGACTGCTTTGCAGCTTTCAGCATTGGATTGAAGGATTTATTGTAATATTACGTTTGTTTTGTAGCAGAAATATTATTTATTAAATTGACATGCATATAAAAACAATAGTGCAAAATAAATATTACTTACTGCAATGCTTCATTTGTGTTTGATGCAAACCATACATTTATTTTTCATAAAGTAACAGCAGGACCTTTTATATTACATAACTCACATTCAAGCACATTCAGGGCAGCATGATGACAAATGTAATTCATTGTAAGTATTATTGACAGCATCATCATCATTAATAATATTTTATAATTATTAGACATTCATTTTGGAATTATTGCACAGATTTTTGGTGCGTGCTCCTAAATTTTTTCTGGTGCTCTTAAATTTTTGAAGTTGGGAGCAGCGGTGCTACCAAGTAAAAAAGTTAATTTCGAGCCCTGATATACATTAGATTAGTCAGTACTGAAGCCAAATCTGGATCTTATCTAAGAAAATAACTTACGATAACGCTCCAAAAACTAGTACACCCACATTTATTTACTATGGAAAATATTAAATACAAATTTAACAAAGAGGAAAAATCAAGAGAAGCAAAAAAAAACTTGAATTTAGTATAAATTTTGTAGGTTGTCATTTTTTTTGCAATGTTTTGCTTAAATTTAACTGTATTATCTTTACATTTCTAATTTATTAAATCATATAATAAATCTGTTTTGTTTAAATGCACCAAAATACATTGCCCATGAGAAATAGATAAAAATATTCATTTTCAAAATGGGGTGTACTCAGTTATGCTGAGCACTGTAGCTATTGTAATGCTGCATCTTATGTGACCAACTTTGAGAATAAACACTTTCCTTTTTACTCCCTCACAGGACGTTTTTATTATTTGATACACTCGTCCAAGCTTACATATGACGAGGCGGTGCAAGCTTGCCAAAAGGATGGCGCTCAAATTGCCAAAGTTGGGCAGATGTACGCAGCATGGAAGCTTCTGGGCTACGACCGCTGTGACGCTGGCTGGTTGGCGGACGGTAGTGTACGATATCCAATCTCCAAACCACGCAGACGCTGCAGTCCCACAGAGGCTGCCGTACGCTTCTCCGGATTCCCAGACAAGAAGCACAAACTCTATGGCGTCTACTGCTACAAGAGCAACAACTGAGTGTCAAAAAATGTATAACTCACGAACTAAGTGTAACAATGTAAGGAGTTTGAGTGCATTAAAACTGTGACAAAGTCTCTAGATACTGTAATACAGAAGGATTTGATTAAGACGTAAATGATTGGTGTTTGTTTGAAGATTCTGTAGGATTAGGCACCTCCTCGGGTGCTTTTATCCCTCAAAAATCAAGACGGCAACCTGACAGAAATAGTATTCATAGAAAGCCGCAGAAACTAGGAGTCTGAGCGTTCGCATACAGCAGTGCAAATTAAAGGAAGAGATATATTTGGCGAGATTGCAGCAGAAATTCACACTGTGATCTTCCATTTAGCATGCAGTAGCTTGAGGGATGTTCTAGAACTGAGATGACGGCAAAGCTTAAATACGTTAACCTGATACCTTTGGGCACTTAGTTTATCATTCAAGAACATCATATCCCATAATAAACCTCATGTAGAAATCTGATCTATGACAATATACTGTATGCTAATTACATATATGACATTAAAGTTCATATTTGGATTTCACGTATATAAAAATGTGGTATATAGGCAACATTTCAAAATATTGCACAAAAGGCCATTTACATGCTTTTTTAAATGATTGGAATTACAAATATGTACGTTCAATTATATTAGCTATATTTTATATATATATATATATATATATCACATGTGGCTGTACATACACATACACACACACACACAGACACACACACACACACACACACACAGACACACACACACATATATATATATATATATATGATCAGCCGAGGATAAAAAAAGACAACAAGACCCCCACCCCCTTCAAAAAAATAAATAATAATTTGTTTTATAAGTTTAAATGTTAAGCAGTTTAATAGTCACCCAAGTAATATTTAATAGGTTTATACTTTGCTCCTCAATTTCACAACAGATCCACATACCGCAGCTAGATGGCACCACTAACTCAGTTAGTTCTCGTGTCCACAGAATATAACTTTCCCTGTAATTTAGTCGACTCTTTATTCCAACGTGATCTACTAGTCAGTAAACAACTCAAACTGTAAAAATATTAAGTCCAGCTGAATTGAACAGCCTAATATACTTTAACATTCCACCCTGAAAAAAAGCATACATCACCAATAAGAGTTTATCACCTTCATTTTTTCTTTTCTTCGGCTTAGTACCTATTTTTAACAGTTTTAATTAATATATGTAAAAGTACATGTACATATATGGCCGTATATAAACATATATAAGCACACATTCACACATATACATAGAAATATATACATACATACACACACACGCGCGTGCGTGCGTGCGTGCGTGCATGCTTGCGCGTGTGTGTGTGTGTGTGTTTGTATATATTCATTTATAGCCGTATATAAACATATGAGTACACATATAATATATTTATATATACAAAATATATCTAATATGTTTGAACATACGTTAAAGTATGTTCATATATAAATATATATGAGCACACATACATATATAATATATAATATACAAATATAATACGTGTGTGTGTGTGCGCGCGCGCTTGTATATGTTCATATACGACCATATATGAACACATATCACATATATAAAATAAAGCTAGCATACATATAAATACATATTTGTTATTGCAATGTTTCAAAAAACAAACATGTAAACGCCCATCTTATGCAATATTTTAAAATATATGATACATGGATATGGCCATTTATAAAAAGTAGTTCTATATATTTGAATATATTATTATGCACATATATTTATGCACATATTCGTAATTCCAGTGGTTAAAAAAATATACATAAACAGACATTTTTACAATATGTTGACATATATGACATATACTTTATATATATAATTCATTCATGTAATTTGCATGTATTGCCATATATCAGATTTCTATACAGGACACAGCATGAGAGAAAACAAATTGAACTAAAGTGCTAAACAACATCATGCCACAAATTTTCCTTTTGCCATCCTTACAGGGTGCTATAATTGTATTATTTCCTAAACAAATACCTTTTAAAATTTAATTTGAAAACATTTTGTGTGGACCAAGCCATGTTGAGATAAGTTGGGAAACAAAACATTGTTTTGTGATTTTTTAACTATTGAAATATACAAGTAGAGTGTTTATAAATGTATGTTAATTATCTCTTTCTTGAAATGATGCGTTTATAAGTCTCTCCTACGTCTCCACTGTATCGACCTCATCACTGTCAGGAGGATGAAGAAACCACCATTGTGTTTCAAAAGTAAATCTTGCTTTGCTTTTCTTTTTTTCTAGATCTTGTTTATAATATTCATGAAACCGTAGGAAACAGATCCTCAAACAACTCACAGCAATGGTGCCAAATATTAATACAAATTAGTTTGCTAGAAAAAGTTGTGTGAAAAAGCACACGGTCCACTTTCCAGCCCATGTGATACGTAGTTTTAGTCTATGCATGTTGATAACGTTTACAAATAGACTGAGGTGGTCAAAAAGATGCTAAATGACCTTCTAGGAAAAACAGCACAATAAATAAACTATTTTCTCTTGTAGGAAAAAAGACATACCTTGCAGGTTAAGGTTTACTTAAAGACGATGCAAAAAAATAATGGCACAGCAACAAAAACAAATAAAAGTGCATAGTTAGCATGCTGCATTCAGTCCTTACTTATCAATGAAGCAGTAGACTTTCAGAAAATAGAAAATAAAAACGTCAAGCCAAGGCATTTGGAAACAAACTATTAAAACAGACTGCCAAGCTAAGACAAAAAACAACTCATTTTATTCTTGTAAGTATTACGATTAGGGTCGGCGCATTTAGTTTAGAACTGAAGCTTACAAGTTTTAGCCGCTACCAAAAGAAGGATTAAAAAATAATCATATCATGTTTGAAATGTTCGAAAATACTTTGCATATGCATTTACATTCATTATACACTTTGTTTTGACTCTGGCAACTGTACATGTGCCTTGTTTACAAGACTTCAGAATCAATTTTAGAGCTGAATGCTTAGACATGTATTTATAGGCAACGTTAACATTTTCACCCTTGTTTTTTGGTGTACATAAAGTATAATTAATGATTTGACTGTATTGATGATTTGACCCCCCAAAAAATAAACAATCAGTCAAGTATGTGTTTGGTTTGGTTGTTTTTAGTGAAACACACTTAGAAATTCTGAAAAAATAGGAGATCCACAAGGAAAATAAAAGCAAAATTTGTTAATATGCCAGCACGATATCCAAGTTTTGTTGTGCGATATATTGCATCAAAATATATTGTGATAAACGAAATGACTGTCATTTTATGCCACTCATATTATAATACCAGAATGACAATATAATCACAATGCAAATACACTCTTCCAAAGAACACATCTTATTTCATTATTAAGAATATTTTATTTAATTACTGTATAGTCAGTTAAACAGTTTAATAATGAAACAATGGAGTCAAAATGTGAAAACGCATATCCTAAATAAATAATAATAAATGTTAACAAAAGTAACAGAAGCTGGGATATCTGCTACCAGATCTATTTTAAGCTGTGGTATAAAAAAACACATTACAAATACTCAAATGACTGTAATTGAGCAGTTTTTCTCAGAGATTTACCAAGGAGCTTTAAAAATGTGTACTTTTAATTTCCCTTCAGGACATTTTTAATGCAGTATCTGTACTTTTACTCCACTACTTTCCTTCAACCTGCAGTCACTACCTTATTTTTCTTGTCCATGGGGATTAGCAAAATCTGTCCTGAGATTCCCGTCCAATTAAATAACACATAGAAGGTAAATCGTATCATAATGAACTACCTCAAGACGTGTGCACTTTAGAATTGCAGCAAACTGTTTGGAAGCATTAAAAGTGTCCAAAAAGATGTCCAAAATCTTTACACGCATTGACCCAGAGACTGTTTAGATGCATGTCACTGATGAGTAGGCTTGTCACGATAGACGGTGTTACCGGTTTTAAGACGCAACACCGGTGACATCACTTTTCCACCGTGACACCGTCCCCACATTGTCAGATATTGGACATCAAAATAATGTTGTCCTTAGACGCTGACTAGACATTGTATTTTGGTCATCTGACATCATGGCCTAAATCTAACCTAATATTAACATATTATAAGGTTGTGTGCTTGCTGGGCAATAACTAAATGCACTACTAGGGGTGAAACGGATCACTGTTTATCCGTGATCCGTACGGATCACAACTCACAGTTCGGAACACACGTGACCTGCGGATTAATAATTTATTTTGAACTTGTCAGTTAATCCAACATTTATAACCATTGCAGAGAAATCGCCTCCCCCATTCAAATCGCGTGCATGAAAGCATTTTGGCTTCCCTGTAAGATATAATGACGACAGGAAAAGTTGTGGTGGGACCTTCCTAAATGCTTTCTTAGGCTATTAATTGAATGTGTTTTCTGTCACTGCTTGTTTAGCCTGCATTAATGCATTCAGTGTAAAGCTGCACCATTAAACATTAATAGATCGTGATCTCAGTTCAAACCTGTGCAACATGAACGAAAAATGATAATGATTTGCATATGTTTATTAATGCTTCAAAGCGCTGCATTCAAATCTGCATTGAGAGATGATTCAGTTTTTACACTTCTTCAGTGAGTTACAAACAATTAAATAACACAGAAGTGCTGGAGAACAGTTTATAGTGCAGATATAAACACTGATGTTTATGGTAAAGATTAAAATCACCGTTTAATGAAACATGACGCTGGTGAATTTTTGACGCTGGTAAAAGCAATTACATTGTCTAACCAACAGATGGCGACAAACAACCATCAAAATGATGTCACTGAATACGTTTTCAATAATAATACACCTACAGTATAATAAAACATGATGTTTAACGTGTGAATTGTTGAATCATTAATTGAAGATAAATATAATCTGTTGTACAAGATGTTAGATTTCTATATTTATTTAAAATGGTCCAATCCGTGATTAAAAAAACCGTAGTGTGATCCGAACTGCAGATTTGTGATTTGTTACACCACTATGCACTACAGAATGTTCCGTTTTACACACATCCACAAATGACATGTAAATGCATCCGCTTTTCACAGCTTAATACTCACTTCTCCCGAGTACTTTTGAAAGGTCTACTTTTTACTTTGAGTAATATTTACAGCAGATACTTTTACTCTACTTGCACTACATGTTTAGGCAAGTAATTGTACTCTTTCCACCACAAATTTTTAGTCGTCAGACACCCACATGAAAATAGACTACAATAATTTACAGCAAATACTATAGTGGTTTTTTTTTTATCTTTTTTTATTTATCAATTAAGTTTTATTGAGGACACAGATTCAGAAAGAAAATAATTCTCTGTTTACATATTGTCAATATATAACATAAGAGCAAATAAGAAAATAAATAAAAACATTCAAAATAATAAAAACAGAATAAAAAAGGAAAAACAATATGAAAATCATAAAAATAAAATAAAAATAAAAAGCAAAAACCACCCATATAACAAACTTGTTACAAAGACCTGTTTGAACAACAGAGTATGATGACAAAGCATATTAAAACATTACAGAAATGATGCATTATTATAAGAGGCTTTTTTCAACAGAAATTGTTCAAGTTTTCTTTTCAAATAGTATCTAATTTGCTCCAAATGTAACAGAGGCAATTTCTCCAAGCCACAGTTTACATGTAGGGGATTCCTTTTTTTTCCAAAATAGTAGCAGTGGCTTCTTGGCAGTTGTTTAACAGTAGAGAGAGCAATTTATGTTGTGTGTTTGACAACAAATGTGTTTGTTCAGAGAAGCCCAGAATTAAAAGCACTGTGTTTTTTTAATCTTACTGACACCTCAGATAGAGATAGAGATGTGCAATCAGCTAAAATGTTGCTAGAATTGTTTTTTATGTATGGGTGATACATCACCAAAAATGACTGAGGTCATGTCCATGTGTGGTACAATCAGTCCATATTTTATTGATTATTGTGACAGGCCTAATTGTTAATAATATAATATTTGTTTTTACTATTTCTCTTACATAAATTCATAATATTTATTGCAGGTTTAAACAAGAAATGAGAGTCAAAAAGGACATTGAGGAGCCTGTGTAATATACATACAGTTGAAGTCAGAATTATTAGCCCCCCTGAATTATTAGCCCCCCAACCCCCCGTTTATTTTTTCCCCAATTTCTGTTTAAAGGACAGCAGATTTTTTCAACACATTTCTAAGCATAATAATAACTCATCTCTAATAACTGATTTATTTTATCTTTGCCATGATGACAGTAAATAATATTTAACTAGATATTCTTCAAGACACTTCGATAAAGCTTAAAGTGACATTTAAAGGCTTAACTAGTAGGGCTGTGCAAAATTATCGATACATCTAATTTCTTTCACGATAGTGTATCGATAGTCTAACCTCAAGTATCGATTCAAGTTGTGCCAAATGACCTCCTCTGTATTCGGTATCAGAAGCAAGCAAGAGTGAGCATAGCATAAAATGTAAAGGTGCCTCCAGCTTTTAGAGCTGACGCGTGGCTGCACATTGGTTTTAACGCTATTAGGGTTGGGTCGATAGATGATGCCATCGCCGATGGCCTATAGACATCATGATGCTGAGGCGGCATCGCCAATCCTCTGCACCGCCCCCGTTGCAAACCCGCTCGTGAAAAACACACACTCAGGCCCCGTTTACACTGATAAAGCTTAGTTTTAAAACAGCATTTTAGAACGAAGATGATCCACCTCTAAACTGGCGTTTCACCAAGCATTTTTGAACGGCCCTCCGTCTGCTGAAAACGCACATCATGTGACCACACACACACACACTGTCATGTGCTCGTCTAAGCTCCAGAGAAGTGTACAGACTGTATATTTTATATACTCATTGGTACGGACAGTTTATCAAAGATGTACCGCTGGATTGCATCTCACTACAAGTTAGTTGTTAAACGTGATATTTAATTAATCTTGTCTCTAATGACTTTTCAGTCTTTTGATTCTCTCAGGTAACGCGTCACAGCGTCAGTACACTGCTTCAGTCTTTCGCTTTCACGCTTGTACTAATTAATTTTAGTGAAAACCTCAGATACTGTTGGTTGGTTTCTGTTGTTTGTGCACCTTTTTTACCAAGCAAGTGTGTGGACTCCATAACGGCACGATTCACTCTGCCTATTCATGCCAGAGTCCCGTGGAAAAAAGTGATTGACAGGTGGTAATTTGTGTGTAACTTATCTTTATTTATTTATTTATGATTTGGTTATAAGTAAAACAAAGACCATGCGGGTCAGGTAGTTGAAACGGTAGGCTACAAATAATGAATTAGTTATGAATTTATTATTTATTCATAAATAATTAATTCACCTCCCCCAATGATGACGATGGCATGGTCCATCGCCATGTTTCACATTAGACATTGTACGATGCCAAACTGGTCAACATAGCCCAACCCTAAACGCTATACCAGGGAGTACTAAATAAGACAAAAAAAATGCCATTTGTAAGCTTTGCAATATGTATAGTTTTCTGTTCAATCACACTGTGCAGTTTTAATGAATTGGAATGGATGGAAAATAAATTGGAATTGGAATTTTAATTTGTCTGCCGACTTTATCCAGTTGTCAATATAATGTGACACACACTAATACAAACTATTGCAATATATCACAATATTTATTGTATTGCAATATATTGTATCGTGACCCATGTATTGCGATATGTATCATATCGTGAGGCCCTTGCCAATACACAGCCCTATTAACTAGGTTAATTAGGTTAACTAGGCAAGTTAGGGTAATTAGGCAAGTTATTGTACAATGATGGTTTGTTCTGTAGACTATCACAAAAAATGCTTAAAGAGGTTAATAATTTTAACCTTAAAATGTTTTTAAAAAAAATTTAAAACTGCTTTTATTCTCGCCGAAATAAAACAAATAAGACTTTCTCCAGAAGAAAAAATATTATCAGACATACTGTGAAAACTTCTTTGCTCTGTTAAACATTATTTGGGAAATACTTATAGAGCATATAGACCTATATCTCAAAATCTGAAAAATAATAATCTGACAACTATATGGCATATTAAATGGAGATTCTCAAGTCATCCTTAGCATAATTTCATGATCTTTTCTAGCTTATTTAACTGAGTGGAATGTACAGTTTAAACGAACCAGTGTTTGACTCATTTCACTAAAAGGCTGACTTCTGTCAGTACAGCCACCATAGTAGGCATATGGTTTTAATAAATTTGAGCAATTCCAGCGTTATGGATGTGACATTTGCTGTAAAATCTCAAAACATAAATTGACAGAGGAAGTATATGTTAACATCATATTGAAACATCGGTTTATATTTTCCAAAACAACTGACCGCAGAGTTATGAAAGCAGAAAAATATCAATCTGTAAAAAAAATTATATTTTAAATGTGGAAAATAATCATGCGTTATGGATGTGCCGAAAAAAGTCGAGTTTACAGTACACAACATACTTTGTAGTAGGGCTGGGCGATTTAGCCTAAAATCTAAATCTCGATTAAATGAACATTTTAACCCGATTATAATTAACAGGGTTTTTTTTGCCCTTATATAGTTTACTGACAAGTTTTGTACAGTAAATATGCTCACATATTACACGTTAGAGATTTCTGAATGAAGGCTGCATTACTTGATTTTAAAATAATTAAAGGAGAAACACACACTATCTACTATCTATAATTATTTACTCCAACGTTGAACAACTGAAATTAAAACACTAATTGCCTAAAAGTTACCCTTTCTTATAAAAAAATGGAAATAAATAACTTGCACTTTTGGAAACAAAATAGATTTTTATTATTATTATTATTATTATGTTTTTCATATTAAACGTAGAAATAAGCAGTATCTCTTTTAAATAAAATATCTGTTGTATTTCGTGTAAATAATATTTAACAGTGAATTTTTTTGAATCTGTAAACAAATACTTCAATGTAAATAATAATTTTATTGTAATGGAAAATATGCCGTGTCAGGCTTTTCTGGTGCAGCTTTCAATTATCGTCAATGTAGTGCAAACGTGCAATGTGTTTTAACTTTTTTTTGAGATGTGCGCAGGTATGCTGCGCCGGACCACACCCATACATTCAACACAGAAGTATAAATCAGTTTTAACAAAGTGGGGTCACATGACTCCACACGCGGTTGGGAAAGTCATTTAAAAAATTGACTTGGAAAAAGTTAGATTGATTATATGTTCTGAATGTCGATTTCGATTAATCGCCCAGCCCTACTATACTGTATAGAAATTCTGTAAATCAAAACTGCACAACCCAAAAGAAACGATGCTAAACAACAGGATAAGAGTCGGCTCTCCATAGAACAAACATAATTGATTTTATTTGATTTTACATTTATAAGGAAAAACCTTCATTATGGATGTGACGGATGTGAAATTGCCACTTGTGTGACTTTTGTAAATCAAATATAATTGTTTGAAAACATTGACAGAGACATTTTTAAGTATTTTAAAGCACTGTAAAATACAAGCCTACACAAAAAACGCAGAAATGGTTTCACCATTTTGGCGAAAACTTAATTTTTTACATGGCAAGGTTGACATTTGCATGGAATTGCTCATTTCTATTATTCTAACAATTGTTCACTATATACTAGTACTTATTCATTAGATGTTGTTTTAATAGATAATAGTACAGTACTTGATAAATAGATACTGGTACCAGTTAATTACTATAGAACCTATTAAAAAGATAGTAGCTTATTAGATGCTAGTATCTTTTATAATTATCACTAGTAACAATTCTTATTTTACTAGTCAGTTCAGGTTTTTTACTCATCTTATGCTATGATGACTAGTCCTAATAGAACTAGAAACAACTAGTCTTCCCCAGGGTTACAGATATTAGCATTAGGTGGAAGCTCATTTCTACCTTTTTATGCTCTCCAAAAGTGCAAAAACAATGAGTCTTCTCAGCAAACACATGCTGAATTTAGATAAGTGTAAAAGTACACTATATTAACAAATCAACGTGGCCAAAACAAGCTCAAATGCATACCATAAAAGTACATTATTTAGGGTTTTAAACTAAAGATTCTATCAATTTTCACATCAACTAATGTTTTATGGCCATATAACCATATTCGGTTTTCATTTACTTTCAGAAAAGACGTGGTCAGACATGATATCAAACAGAACTTCAAACAAAACACTGTTCATTTTAAACCACCAACTTACCGTGTCAGGTAAACCAAAAGTTAGTTTCGGCGTCAGAAAACGCGTCAAACGTGGCTGTCTACTCGTTTGTTCCTGTCTTGTGTGAAACTAGAAAATGAAATAATGGCGCGGGAAATGTTATATCGCCATCTATTGGTAAACATCTATGAGTAAACATCAGCGGATTTTTTTATGAAATGCTATTGAAATACATCGTGCTGTGCAGGCTAGCATGCTAGCGGTATTTTCTGTCACAACGAGCGCGGGATTTTTGTAAATAAATAAAATAATAATAGCAAGGACTCGGCGCCATTTTGTGCAACTAGCCCTGATCACTGATTCTCTTTAATAATAAACTAATCAAACAAGAACACTTTATGTCAAAATTAAAGTAAGATTATTAAATGTAATTTAAAAAGAACACACTGTTTTGGATATGATTTTTAAAATGCATTTAAAAACAAACATTTCTATGAATTGACAAAGGGAATGTGTTAAATTTAGTTGGACAATAAAACACGGTGTAATTCATTCATAGTTTTAACAAAATGACAGAAGAGGAAAATGCATTTGGCATACAATTAACTGACAGGATTAGCCTTTTTAAAACTTCCTAATTTATTAATTTAATACATTGCTTAAATTAAATAAAAGGATTAAACTCAATTAAAAACCAAAGCAATTAACATGGGGTTTTTGTTAAATATAATCAGACAAAAAAAAACTGGCGTAAATTTATTTATTCATTTTCTTTTTGGCTTAGTCCTTTTATTAATCCAGGGTTGCCACAGCAGATTTAACCACCAACTTATCCAGCATATGTTTTAAGCAGCGGATGCCCTTTCATCGCAACCCGGTACTGGGAAACGACATACATTCACACATACATTATGGCCAATTTAGCTTATTCAATTTCCCTATAGCGCATGTGTTTGGTCTGTGGGGGAAACTGGAGCACCCAGAAGAAACCCACGCCAACATGGGAAGAACATGCAAACTCCACACAGCAATGCCAACTGGCTCAGCCGGGACTCAAATCAGTGACCTTCTTCCTGTGAGGTGATCGTGCTACCCACTTCACCTCTGTGCTGCCCGTAATTATTTATATTATAACAAATTTGTAAAAGGAAAAAAATACATAACATTCGCATAAACATTTACTGAAATTAATAATATTAGCCTTTTAAACCTTCTTACTTCATTATTTTAATAAGTTGTTTGGATTACAAGAAAGGCTTTAACATGTTCTCAACGGAACATGCTGTTATAAAAAGAAATTAACATGGGGTTTTTGATAGATGCTGTGTAACTTATTTATAAGTTTAACAAAATGACACATTTCAGCAAATTTACAAAGCCATTTACATACAGTTTTACTATGTAGTATATGTTTTAAAATGGGCGACGCTTGGCGCAGTGGGTAACACGATCGCCTCACAGCAAGAAGGTTGCTAGTTCGAGTAAAGTTTATAAAGCACATTTAACTTCAGTGTGACACTGACCAAAGTGCTGAACAAAACCATAACACACATTCTAAAACAGTAAAATAACAATAAAAGTAATAATACGAATAATAGTAAGACAGCAACAATGCACAATACAGATTAAAAGCCTGGGAAGGCAATAGAATAAAGATGTGTCTTAAAAATAGAGAGATAAGAAGCACTCGTAATGTCTGGTGGCAGCTGGTTCCACAAACGTGGTGCAGCGACTGCAAAGGCTCCTTCTTCTTTCCGTTTAAGTCTCGGCTGGGTCAGTTGGCATCATACCTGTCAACCCTCCCGTTTTTCCCGGGATTCTCCCGTATTTTACAGTTCTATCCTGCTATTATCCCGTAAAGGTATTTTCCTGTATTTCTCCTGTATTTTCTGTCTTTCTCTGAAGGGTGGCAATAAACATTAAAGAGCAGATCCTCCCTATACGCAACCCATACTGCCAAACCACCAGGGGCCACCCTTTGCTCTTAAATATGAGTCTGTTTCATGTCTTTCACTTTGTTTAGACATGAAAACACTTTGAAATAAATATAAAAACGGCGGGATTCCCTTTCCTTTTATTACAGGTGCCGTCTCCCCTTCATATGCAATCCTCAAAACAGTCATATAGCGGTGCGTGACTGTCAGCTGACGTGCTCCATAGTTATTTACAGAGGCTGTTTCCCAAACAGATTCTGTACATGCGATTTGAAGCGGAGTGAAAGTCTGGGTTTTGGGTGCATTTTTAAACAGACATATACACATAATTAATAATAATAATATCTAAAGATGTCGATCTTGGTGGGAAACTAATTTCGTCCTAAATGAGAATAAAAAGCTAGGAAAGTGATCGAATGCTTTCATTATGACATTAGATGTGTGCATTTTTAAAGAGACGCCTGTTATTTAATGTAATCAAATGAAAAAATCTAAATAAATAAGAGGTTCATTCGTTGCTCTTTAGTCAGAATGTGCAAGTTATACAGTGAAGAAACGGCTAGTGAGATTTGATAGCTTGATTTTATTTGATTATAATAGCTATTAATTTTAATAAGCTGAACTGTTTGCTTATGTATTTGCTGCTTATGTTTACTATTGATTTTTTTCTTTTGTAAATAATAATAATACAACATATAACTGACCATTTACCTGTTTATTTACAATAAAACAGCTCCAAATCAACATACAGTGAGGGAAAAAAATATTTAAACCCCAGCTGATTTTGTAAGTTTGCCCACTAACAAAGAAATGATCAGTCTATAATTTCAATGGTGGGTTTATTTGAACAGTGAGAGACAACAATTACAAAAAAATGCAGAAAAATGCGTTTCAAAAAGAGTTATAAATTAATTTGCATTTCCATGAAGGAAATAAGTATTTTATCCCCTATCCCTCAGCAAGATCTCTAGCTCCCAGGTGGATCTTATACAGGTAACGAGCTGACATTGGCAGCCTTCTCAGCACGTTACCTGTATAAAAGAGACCACAGCAATCAATCCAGATGCCAAACTCTGCACCATGGCCAAGACCAAAGAGCTTTCCAAGGATGTCAGAGACAAGATTGTGGACCTACACAAGGCTGGAATGGGCTACAAGACCATCGCCAAGCAGCTGGGTGAGAAGGTGACAACACTTGGTGCAATTATTCGCAAATGGAAGAAACATAAATTAACTGCCAATCTCCCTCGGTCTGGAGCTCCATGCAAGATCTCACCTCGTGGAGTTTCAATGATAATGAGAATGGTGAGGAATCAGCCCAGAAACACTCGGGAAGAACTTGTCAATGATCTCAAGGCAGCTGGGACCATAGTCACCACCGAAACAATTGGTAACACTACGCCGTGAAGGACTGAAATCCTGCTGTGCCCGCAAGGTCCCCCTGCTCAAGAAAGTCCATCTACAGGCCCATTTGAAGTTTGCCACTGAATATCTGACTGATTCAGAGGAAGACTGGGTGAAAGTGTTGTGGTCAGATGAGAGCAAAATTGAGCTCTTTGGCATCAACTCAAATGGGTCGTGGTTGGGTATTCCCGCATGACAATGATCCAAAACACACAGCCAAGGCAACAAAAGATTGGCTCAAGAAGAAGCATATTAAGGTCATGGAGTGGCCTAGTCAGTCTCCAGACCTTAATCCCATAGAAAATCTGTGGAGGGAGCTGAAGGTTCGAGTTGCCAAACATCAGCCACGAAACATTAATGACTTGGAGAGGATCTGCAAAGAGGAGTGGGCCAAAATCCCCACTGAGATGTGTGCAAACCTTGTGGCCAACTACAAGAAACGGCTGACCTCTGTGATTGCCAACAAAGGTTTGGCCACCAAGTACTGAAGCACGTTTTTCAAAGGGATCAAATACTTATTTCCTTCATGGAAATGCAAATTAATTTATAACTCTTTTTGAAACGCATTATTCTGGATTTTTTTGTCATTGTTGTCTCTCACTGTTCAAATAAACCTACCATTGAAATTATAGACTGATCATTTTTATTGTTATTGAGCAAACTTACAATATTAGCTGGGGTTCAAATAGTTTTTACCCTCACTGTATTTAGCAATTTGAGGATTTTTTTTGGGGGGGGGCGGCTTAATCACCTATTATGGTGGGCATATGCCTTATTTTCACATCCCAATGTTGACAGGTTTGGTTGGGATTTCTTGGGGTTCAAATAGTTTTTTCCCTCACTGTATTTAGTAATTTGAGGATTTTTTTTGGGGGGAAGGGGGATTGTGGGTGGCTTAATCACCTATTATGGTGGGCATATCCCTTATTTTCACATCCCAATGTTGACAGGTTTGGTTGGCATTTCTGTGTAGAGTTTGCATGTTCTCCCCGTGTTTGTGTAGGTTTCCTCCGAGTGCTTTGGTTTGCATAAAACATATGCTGGATAAGTTGGCGGTTCATTCAGCTGTGGCGACTCCAGATTAATAAAGGGACTAAGCCGAAAAGAAAATGAATGAATGTGTTTAAATGTCTTAATTCATTAAATGAAAAAAAATTGTTTAAATTAAAGAACATCGTTTCGGCTACTGCACCAAGAAGCCAGCAACACTTAAAAAAATCTGAATTCACATGTGAACTGATTTTTCTGAATTGTAGTATGAATAAATAAATGAATGAATAAATGAATAATAGTATTGATTTCCCAGTACTGGGTTATGGCTGGAAGGGCATCCGCTGGGTAAAACAAATGCTGGAATAGTTAGCGGTTCATTCCACAGTGACGACCCCTGATAAATAAGAAACTAAGCTGAAGGAAAATAAATGAATGAATAGTATACATTCATTTATTTTATTTTCGGCTTAGTCCCTTTATTAATCAGGGGTCGTCACAGCGGAATGAACCGCCAACTTATCCAGCATATGTTTTACCTAGCGGATACCCTTCCAGCCGCAACCCATCTCTGGGAAATCAATAGCATATGTTTTAAAAGTTTCTTAATTCAGTAAGTTAATCAATTGTTTTTACATGGAGTTAAAAGGAAGGCTCCTAATGTGAGAATTAAAGTGCGATAAGAAAAAACATGCAATTAACATGGGATTTCTTTTAATAATGCATGATCACACACATTCATAATATTCTAATAGCGCTTTATTATTCAAAATCTCACAGTTCATTCACCGTTTTATGTATCTTCAGCAATAAATTAAACTTTTGTGGCTTATAACATTTGTAATAATGTTTGACAAAAGAAAAATGCTAGTTCATTCACATGTACCACACATACAGTATTCATATATTCATTCTTTACCATGACATTCATGTAAAAAAAAAAAATAAGTAAAATGGTTTTATTACAATCCCACATGTTTAAAAAAACAAAACGCACACAGAAAATATATATAGTTTGATGAGAATATGATTGTGAGAGTGTACAATGGTGTTATGAAGATGATGTTGATGACGGTGGAGATTTGTTTTCCAGTCATGAGTTGCAGTCTTTGAGCATTGTTTGTCCTCCAGACTCGTGACATCCCATTCAAACCCCTTCGCCACAATACAAAACAAACATATAAAGCCTATTGTCCTTTTATCTGTAAACTGCTCGTACCATAGTGCTCTCTTACTGAGCCGGAGAGAAAAGGAAATCCAGTTCTTCGTAAGCAAGACTTACGGATGAATTCAGAAATATACCAGTCACCAATTCACAGCTGCATTGACTTGATCATCATCTCTACTATATACATTTAAGCCCCGTCCCCTTCTCCAACATCCAAACTTTAAGACATTGTAATAAAATGCAATGTATACATTTGCATAGTCAGAGTACACTCTCAGTGGCTGTGTGTGTGGTGGTTTTTTATTGTTATCATTATTTTTTGATGCAGTCCCTCAGGGAAATTCACTTTGCGGCTCTATGAAACATTCATCAGGCACATGTTTTGTCTTAAAAGATAGACGTGAAGCATCTGTAGATCTGGATGGAGATCAGTGTTTGAGTTCTTCTGCTGTTTTTGACCAGCGATGGCGATACTGAGATTCACTGAAGCGTCTCTTACTGTTGTTGTAATAGTTATTGTTTTGGTATTTGTGCGCATACATCTTCTGGAAGGTAGACGCTGCAGAATTAAAGGAAAGATGTGTTCATTTTAAAAAATAACTTACGTCAAAATGTAATTTTTTTTTGTATTTTTTGTTCTTGGTGTTTAAACATATTGTTTTTATTATAAAATATATATAAAATAAAATGATTTTGAGTATTTTTACTGCATAATGAATTTTATTATACACTCACTGGCCACTTTATCAGGTACACCTTTACAACTGCTCGTTAACGCAAATGATGTAATCAGCCAATCACATGGCAGCAACTCAATGCATGTAGGCATGTAGACATGGTCAAGACAATCTGTTGCTGTTCAAAGCAAGCATCAAAATGGGGAAGAAAGGGGATTTAAGTGACTTTGAACGTGGCATGATTGTTGGTGCCATACGGGCTGCTCTGAGTATTTCAGAAACTGCTGATCTACTGGGATTTTTACGCACAACCATCTCTAGGGTTTACAGGGAGAAAATATCCAGTGAGCGACAGTTCTGTGGGTGCAAATGCCTTGTTGATCTGAAGAGGTCAGAGGAGAATGGCCAGACTGGTTCCAGCTGATAGAAAGGCAACAGTAACTCAAATAAGCATTCGATACAACCGAGGTCTGCAGAAGAGCATCTCTGAACACACAACACGTCCAACCTTGAGGCAGATGGGCTACAGCAGCAGAAGACCACACCCGTGTGAGGGATATTTTCTTGGCACACTTTGGGCTCATTAGTACCAATTGAGCATCGTGTCAACTCCACAGCCTACCTGAGTATTGTTGCTGACCATGTCCATCGCTTTATGATCACAGTGTATCCATCTTCTGATGGCTACTTTCAGCAGAATAACGCACCATGTCATAAAGCGTGAATCATCTCAGACTGGTGTCTTGAACATGACAATGAGTTCACTGTACTCAAATGGCCTCCACAGTCACCAGATCTCAATTCAATAGAGGACCTTTGAGATGTGATGGAACGGGAGATTGGCATTATGGATGTGCAGCCGACAAATCTGCAGCAACTGCATGATGCTATCATGTCAATATGGAGCAAAATCTCTAAGAAATATTCCCAGTAGCTTGTTGAATCTATGCCACGAAGGATTAAGGCAGTTCTGAAGGCAAAAGGGGGTCCAACCCGGTACTAGTAAATTGTACCTAATAAAGTGGCCGCTGAGAGTATATCTTTTTTTTGACACCTCAAGAAATTAGTATTCACTAATATATTAATCCTTTTAGTAATTTTCATTAATAACTACCTTTTTTGGTAAAATAAACTAATTTAAAATGTTAAAGAGTATTTTATACAACATATGTCTTTTTTGTGTCGTATGTGTTGTCATTGTTAACTAAAAGTAAAAAAAATAAATAAATGATTAATGTTTTTTCCTTATCTGATTAAAGAAATGAAAATAATGAAAATAATGAAACATTTGCAAGAACATTCATACAAAACTGAATACTAATATATATACACACACACACACACACACACACACACACACACACACACACACACA
>CAIGQZ010001492.1:30358423-30377823 GCA_903798205.1 Danio tinwini | reverse complement strand
TGTATATACTGTATATACATTATATTAGACCTTATATTAGATCTGATGTTTGTATTTGCACCAGCTCCACGTCCACAACTTCACACGTTGGGTTAAATTAGGCTGTTCAGTCTCCATGTTGAGTCCATTACTTCCATTGTATCTGTTCAGCTGAGGGAACGGAACCAACCTTGTAACGTCAGACACAGCGACATTCCAAGATGGCGGCGCCCTAGGTCTAAAAGCTGTAGTAAAACATGCCGTTTTCTGCTAAATAGTTACATTAATCGAGTTTGTTTCATACATTTTCATTAAAGTGGAATCCAATGTACAACATATTGTAAACTTGACTGAGTGCTTCATTTCTTCTTTAATTTGTTTGTTTCAATTCAGCCCATATAAATTGTTTGCAACCACTTACCTTAAAAATAATGAGTAAATCCAACGAATCAGTTTTCTCAGTGTAGAAAGTGTTCACAAAATAAAAACTAATCATTAAGGAGACAAACTAAAAGTAAACTGAAATGTACAGCACATTTTAAAACAGTATCTAAACTATAATAACCCTGATGTTTGGGAGTTTCTATACTATGCCTTGTCCCCAACGTGACTTATGAGGCTCTCTGTGGACAAATAGCGATGCATTAATTGATTCCAGCTGTTTGGGTCCACAGTACGGACACATGTACCAATCACAATGGCCTTTCACAATCCTAAGGGGCTTCACCTTTAAGTGAGGGAACAGGGAAAAAGGGCCAATAAACTCAGTCCCAGCCCTGCGTCACGTCATCACAGGAGAATGGCTTGACTTCATCATGCTCAAACACTGTCCACAGCCATGTGAAAAAAGAGATCTTTGTTTTCCAAGAGTTGTCTGTTAGTCAAAACCACAACAAACAGTAAAAAAGGGGATGTTCCCACTTTAAAGTGTTAACCGTTTTGATGGGTAATGGGAACTAGATGTGCAGTCGCATGCTAATAAATGTGATGTGTGCCATCACGTTATAAACTTGATCTTCATTTCGAGCATATCAAAGCCAGAACCAAACACAAAACAACAGCAAGCCAATAAGAGCAGAGTATGTTGAGTTCGATGTTTCGTTCCCCCTTTGAGTTTTAAGTCTTTGCTCAAAGGGATAGCTCACTTGACTTCACTTGATCCAAACTAGGTTGACTTTTCTCTGCTTACCACAAAAGAAGATATTTCGAAGAATGTTGGAAACCTGTAACCATTGATTAGTAGAAATAAGAAATACTATGCAAGTCAATGTCTATAGGTTTCCAACATCCCTCAAATATATTTGTTTTAAGAAAAAAAAAAGTCTTAGTATCTTTATTATTCAGGGGTCACCACAGCGGGATGAACCGATAACTTATCCAGCATATATTTTATGCAGCGAATGCCCTTCCAGCTGCAAACCATCACTGGGAAACACCCATACACTCTCATTCACACACATACACTACAGACAATTTAGCCTACCCAATTGTCCTAAAGCGCATGTGTTTGGACTTGTGGGGGAAACCAGAGCACCCGGAGGAAACCCACACCAACATGGGGAGAACATACAAACTCCACACAGAAATGTCAATTGGCCCAGCCAAGGCTCGAACCAGCGGCCTTCTTGCTGTGAGGTGACCGTGCTACCCACTGCGCGACAGTGCCACCAAGATTTACCCCCAAAACTAGATATTTTGATTTGGGTATATGTAGATTCCAAGAAAGTCCATTGCTACTGACTTTAGTCATATTTAGCAAGCACTGCTACTAATATGTCAATATCAAGCTAATCACATCTCACTGCGTACTGTACCAAAAATGATATTTTATGTGGTATGTATGGAGGTGGTTTGTGTTGCAATATTGCAATTGTGTATTGTTCTTGCTAGCTTTAATTGGTTTCTCGAAGACATCTAAAAGTTACAACCTAATTTTAGGACCTACACAAGTCATGCCATTGTTATAGAGGAGTATGACGAAGCGACTGGAGGAAAAATGCACTCATCATTTACGTAGCCACACTGATTTGCGTGGGTTAATGTCAAGGCAGTTGGCTCAGCTACACCTCAGAGAATTGCTCAGCATTTGGTATAATGGAAGAGGCAGTACTGTCGCTGACTGTGTGACCTTTTCTCTGAACCCAATTGTTGGCACAAATCTGCTTTCATTCCTCTTGACAGCAATACCACACAGCCTCTGGAGGATCAGGCCTGCCAGATGTGGTAAAAACTGTGTGGTTTGGTTTGTCCATGTTAACAGTTTGGATTGACCGCCTTATACAGTACGCTTTGCTTCAGTGGAATTATTAAACAGCCATGGCTCGATATTTAGAAACTAGCACCTTAAAATCACAACATATTCCACTCACCAGTTTTTAGAGAGTTGTATTTGATCCCACTTGCAGTGGAAACCTTGCAGGTAATCAAGGAGATAAATGTTTAAAATACACAACCCTCAGAGCATTTCAGGAATAAGCCAAAACATTTATACATTAGGCACAGTGTTAGCATGAAGCAGATGTCAACTTGCTAGCATGATACATACAGATAAACTCTCCATTTAACTTTAAGAAACTGTGATAGTACCTAATGTAAAAAGTAAAAAAAAAACACCCCCCAAACTCCACCGTTGATCATTTCAAGCCTCGGGCCCTGTGCATTCTGCCCACTTTTCCCCACTTAGTACAACCCTAAGAACAGGTTTCTACTCTGGGTACCCTCAGTAACCCCCCCCCTTACCACCACCACCACCACTACCACTAATTATACCTATATGCGTAATTTTATGCTCTGGGAAGCCTCAGTAAATATTGTGTTCTGGGGCCGCCAGATTCTACTGTCCCCTTCTATTGGGCCCTTCAAGCCACTGTGCCCTATACGCTCTGCCCATCTTTCCCTCACTTACTACACCTATATGTGCAGTTTACCACTATTGCCCCCTCAGTAAAAATTGCACTCTGGCCTTCTTCCCCCCACCTACACCTATATGCCCAGTTTTTCGTTTTGGGCCCCTTCAGTAAAAATTCATTCTAGCCCCCCAGATCCCACTTGGATCCTTCCAAACCACTGGGCCGTATACACCCCCCCCCCCTTTCCCCCCACTACCTACACCTAAATGCACAGTTGTGTGCTCTGGGTCCTCTCAGTAAAAATTCATTCTGACCCTCAGACCTCACTTGGGTCCCTCCAAACCCCTGAGGCCTATAAACTTTGCCCTTCTTTCCCCCACTTAATACACCTATATGAACAGTTTTTTGCTCTCTGCCCTCTGAGGGAAATTGCAATCTACCCCCCCCCCCCTTTCCCACACTTACTACACCTAAATGAACAGTTTTCTGCTCTGGGACCCCTCAGTAAAAAAATCATTTTGATCCCCAGACCCCACTTGGGTCCCTTCAAACCACTGGTGCCTATACACTCTGCCCCTCTTCCCTTCCCACTTACTACACCTATATGCACAGTCTTTTGCTCTGTCAAAATTGTGTTCCGGGACCCCAGACTTCAGTGTGGGACCCTCCAAGCTTCTGGGTTCTTTGCACTCTAAAGGCAGATTTATACTTCTGCGTCAATTGCATGCATATGCTTCAGCGCAGCCTTCGCACGGTCGCATAGCCCTTGCCGTGGCTGATGCTGATGCTGATGCCAATGCTGACGCGCACCTCTCAAAAAATTTAACTGCACGTTACAATGATGCGTATCACAAGCTCTGTGACTGGTCAGCTTGTAGCTGTGACCAGTGTGGGCGGGACCAAGACCTGCGTGAAGCGAGTGTTTACAAGTGTCGAGTCCTGTGAAGTAGGCGTTCAAAAAACAAAACATGCGTGAAGAAACAGGACACAAAAAAACATAAATGGGAACATGGGTCACTCCGATCACTCGACACAGAAGTATAAATCAGCCTTAACCCTCCTGCTGGTGTTTGGAAACTTGCTTATGTTCAACATTCCTAAAGGGGACCATCAAAATTAAGTGTAACCTCATACATTTTCCTAATCAAAACACTTGTTTACTATTGATTTCATACCTTGCTCACAGAGGGATCCAGAATAGCTGGGCAGACAGACACAATTGAAAGAGTTTACTCCATCAATGCATGTAGCACCATTGCGGCAAGGGTTCGACTGGCATTCATCAACATCTGCAGGAATTAGGACATGAAAATGTCTCACTATACCAAGAAAGGTGTTCATCAAAAGTGAATAAAACTTAAAATACTAAAATCTACAAACCATTTTCACAGCGTTCCCCACTGAATCCAGGCATGCAGACACAAATATTTCCTTTTCTGCTGGAAAAGCATGTTCCACCATTTTCACACACACTGACCGAGCAAAGTGTGTGATCTAAAATAACAAAGTCATAACTTTCAGTGAAAGGACAAATCCACTATGGATAAATCAGCACTGTGGAAATTCTGTATGCTTTGCAAAAATACAGCTCAAAACTCTACCTTGCAAATCCACCACATGGCTCTCGACAGTGTAGCTGGAATCAGTCCAGACCTCTGTCTTTTTCGTTGTGAACTCTTCCCTGGTTGGTGGTTGTCTTTCAACAACTGAGGCACCCTGCACATCTTCATAATCTACAACAGTCTCTTCAAATGACACAGTACTTGTGGCTTTGGGGGTGCTGAACATGTCTTCTGTTGTAGAAGTAGTACTTGTTATATCCTGAACTGACTCTTCAATGCTTAAATTTGTATCAGCAATAGTGATGGGGCCACTGGAATGTACAGTAGTTGAGATGAGAGGCTTCTCTGTTGAGAATACAAATATAGAAGGTAACATCGTGTCTTCTGTAGTCTCTGATGGCTGCACTAAAGTGGTTGTCTCTTCTGAATGTGTTTTTTGGATTAGAACAGTTTCTTGGGAGGAAGACATTATTGCCCTGAGACTATCTGTGGGCAGAATTCTAGTATCCAAACTTTGGGTTGTGAATTTAGTTTCAGTTCGAGCAGTAGTGAAAGACAATGGTGTTGTGTCTTCTGCAGAACCTTCAAATGCTTTAGTTGGTTCATTTGCATCAACACTAGTTTCTACAGTTTGTTGAATGAAAAGAGATGGAACAGTAGTCACAATGAAAGGTTGTTTTGCAAGTGCTTCTGTTGGCTGATCACCAGAGCCACTGTCCCCAGAGATAGTAAAGACTGTGCTTACATCTTTTTCAATCTCAGGCACCAATACAGGACTCTTAGTTGTACTCCGATTTTGGTCTTTCTCCTCTGGGATTACTCTTGTTTGCAAAGTTGAAAGCACATTTAATGTAAGCTCTGCACTGGGCAAAAGTAAACTAACAGGTTCTCTTGGGTCTTTGGGATGAGTACTTGTTGAGGAGGTTGTAAAGGAGTGAGAAGGACCAGAGAAAGTTGGAGATAAAATTAGTTGTTTTGGTTCCTCTCTAGAATACATATCTTGTCCTGAGCTCTCTTCTTCTGCTGAGGTGGAACCCTCAAAATCATCTCTTTCTGGCTTTGTTTCTCTTTCTACAGAGCTGGATGCTGTAGTTTGTGAAGTTTCTGGAGTTGTAATTGGTCCTTGGGTGGAGCAATGCACCCCATATGCCTGTGTAGGCTTTTCTGTTTCAGCTATTTCAGTCTCATCGGTAGCCACCATATCTGGGTCAGTAGAAGCTGTAGTTGACAACAGGTCATCCGCAGAGCCTTCCAATGTAGTTAGCTCCTCTTCATCATCTGTTGGGCTCATCCCCGAACTTTCTTCATTGATTGATGTGCTAAATGATAGGGCTTGTGGGGTTATCTCCTGGCTTGGAGATTTGGTTGAAAATGTGGGCAATTCACTCATGGTTGCACTTTCTGAGATCTTTGTTGTGAGGTCGGGCTCTACTGGGCTTCTTGTAGTTAAGCCAGATTCATCTGCTTTGGGGGAAGATGTAACACCTTCAGCTTCTGTAAATATTCCAGTAAGTATTACTATCTCATCATCAGGAATAATTCCTTCTGTTGGAGGGGTTGCAGTGTCGAACTGGTCTCCTCTCGCCTCATGTTCAACGTCTGGTTTCAGAGTCAACTCATGCTTTCCATTAATGAAACTCACTTCTGGGGTGATGGTAACAGAAACTGAATGATGTATTTCAAGATCTCCACTGCCCAAATCTGGCTTTGAGATTTTTGTTGTAAAATGGGACTCAACTGGACTACTCGTAGTTAAGCCAGATTCATCTGTTTTAGGGAAAGATGCGACACCTTCAGATTTCTCTGTAAGTATTACTATCTCATCATCAGGGATGATCTCTTCAATTGGAGGGGTAACAGTGTCGAACTGGTCTCCTCTAGCCTCCTGTTCAGTGACTGGTTGCAGAGTCAACTCGTGCTTTCCGTTAATGAAACTCACTTCTGGGGTGACGGTAACAGAAGCAGAAGGATATATTTCAAGGTCTCCACTGCCCAAAGGTGGCTCATTTTCACTAGACGTTATAACATTAGTGATGCCCCGTGATTCTCCAAGAAAATCCAGAACACTTTCAACTGCAAACCAAGAAGAAAAGAAATTACACAAGCCTTTTCTTATTGAGTTTAACTTCTAGTTTTCATTAACACATCAAATGGCTTGTTTCCACTGAGCGGTACAGTACAGTATAATACAGTATGCAATTATTTATATTTCCACTGTCAGAAGTCAGAACTTTATCATACTACTTTGGGACCCCTTCATAAGATTACCTAGCACAATAGTACGATACCTAAAGGGTGGAGGTAGACTCTGGTTTACAGATAATCATAACTTGTTTGTGCTTCAAGGGAAACATCAACACAGGAATATCATTTTTAAATACACAGGCAAATGACGACAATATAATAATACAGTGACGACATGCAGCAATGAACCATGGTTGACCAGAGCTCAAACAAAACTTGTAGTCCTCAAATGTGCAATATGTCATGCCACCTATGGTTTTCTTATTTGTGGTATTGCATAAGACTCACTACTGATCACTACATTCTGGCATACACCAAGCCTACAAAGTAAGAGTGCTATTTGCAATAAAAATGCAAGCCTGATCCGGTGTACCCTTACCAAATCATATTGTACTGTGGAAAAGAGCTAAAAGATGACTATAAGACCTGCTTGGATGCTCAGTCCTAACTTCATGTTGCCTGAAGTTATTTTAAAGAGATCTTAGAAATTGGCATGGTATGTATATTCCACTTAAAGTCTAGAGTGTCACTTGGGGAAAATAAACCTCTCTAGTCAAATATAATTTTGTACTGATTGTTTCTACGTAAGTTATGGCTCTACTCATGTACAGAAAAGTGAATTGCTTATTATTAACTTCTTTCAGTGATATGTCCCTGTGAGACCCTAAAGTCACTCTATTGCAAAATGACAAGACTCTTTTCATTTCGAAAGAGCTCTAGACTAAAGTAATTCCAGCATCTGGTCCATGGCACAGTAAAAAACTGTGTGAAATATCACCAGGGATTATGATACATCCTAAAAGTCCCCAATATTATGCATAACCCGCAAAAAAAACGTCTCTTTCATGGACGATCTAGCAGCCACACATGGTAACCTGATCCTCAGACTGGACGAGGTAAGGGAAAGTAATTAGCTCGCAGTGATTACATTGCTGATTGATGTTTTAAGGGGCTTTGCCATTTGACCTAAGAGGCATTCGTCTGTGGCTTTGAGAGCTACTCTTTCTCACACTCAACACCTCCATCTCTTCCTGACGTTTTACTAGAGTAGATGCCTCTTTAACAGTATCAAATGGTATAAATGGGTCAACTGATTAATGTCGACCCTCGGGACCTACAAGACAGGAACACTGGCTGCAGTCCATTTACAGATGTTTATCGAATTCATCACTCTTTCCACCAACATAGGAAGTCAATTAAGGTCACGAGAAGGCATGAAGGATCTGTTTTCTTTTTCCAGTCTATGCATGCAGGCAGCACCGCTAGTTTAGTTATACCTTAAGATGAGGTAAATATTGGGCACAAATCAACTACTAAAGCAACTGGATAAAATCAAGGGGCCGCGTCCAGATTTGTTGTTTGCAAGACAGCAGTAGGTGTCTTGACAGAGCCAAATGTGGCCTCTCTTTAGCCAAGATCTACATTTTGCATCTCAGTGTTTCCTCAAGCAGAATTCTCATTTACAACATGCTGCTTTGGCAGCAATCGCAGGAAAAGCACTAAAATATCAAAGGACAGGCAGAACTGATTCACAAGTCAAAATATTATACACTGTCTTGCTTTAATTAAAGTATCTTCTATACAAAGTGTGGATTATACATTGGCTATTATGGGGGTCAAATATCTTTTATTCATTCATTACTTTTTCTTCGGCTTAGGGCATACTCACACTATGCTATTCGAACCGTGCCCAGGCCCATTTTCCGGATCGTTTAAGAAGTGTGAGTGCTCTGAATCGGGCTCAGGCATGGTTCACTTGGGCAGCCCTGGCCTGGATGGAAGAGGTAAGCGCGGTTCACTTGGGCTCAGGCGCGGTATGCTTGCAGTGTGAGTGCAAGCGTGCCTGAGCCCGAAACTGAATGTGAGACAAGACTTTTAAAAGGGACTTTTTGATATGGATTAATTCATCAATCTTACTGTTCAATGAACACAAACTGTCATAGATTATTAAAGATGCAAACCCCCCACTGCACAACAGCTGCACCTTCAGCAAACCTCCTAATTCCTGCAGCACGAGGACTTTATGATTGTTTACGAGCATCAAAAATGGCTGATCTGTTCGATGAAATACTTGACTGCGTGTCACCGCATATCAAACGACTTAAATGATATAACTAAAGAAATCTCCACTGTGCAGAGCGAGAACAGCGCATCATCGACTACGTAAGCTTGGCCAGGCCCGAATGTAATGTGAGTGCGGGCCGTCGGGGGAGATGGAGGGGGGACAAGCGTGCTTTGGCCCGGTTCAAGACAACTGTACATAGTGTGAGTATACCTTCTCTATGAATAAATGAAGTCTCTATTTCAGAAGTATTCACAACTATTCCAGCACATATTTTACACAGCGGATGCTCTTAAAGCCTCAACCCAGTATTGGGAAACACCTATACACACACCTATACACTATGGCCAAGTTTATTCAGGTCACCTATTCTGCATGTCTTTGGATTGTAGAACCGAAGCACCCAGAGGAAACCCACGTCAACACGAGGAGATCATGCAAACTCCACATAGAAATGCCAACTGGTCCAGCAAGCAACCTGCTTGCTGTGAGGTGACAGTGCTAACCACTGAGCCACCATGCCACCCGTATATTTATATTAGCTATTATCATTCATTCATTCATTTTCTTTTAGGCTTAGTCCCTTTTATTAATCAGGGGTCACCACAGCGGAATGTACCGCCAACTTATCCAGCATATGTTTTACACAGTGGATGCCCTTTCAGCTGCAACGCATCACTGGGAAACACCCATAGACTCTCATTCACACACATTCACAGACTATTCCGCATGTCTTTGGACTTGTGGGGGAAACCGAAGCACCCGGAGGAAACCCGCACAAACATGGGGAGAACATGCAAACTCCACACAGAAACACCAACTGACCCAGCCAAGGCTCGAACCAGTGACCTTCTTGCTGTGAGACGACAGCGATTCCTACTGCGCCACCTATAATATCTATTATTATTATTTAAGATACAGACCAGAGCAAACTATTTCTCACTATTCAAGGTATTGACCCCCCCCCCCCACAACCCCCAACCCCCCGCACACACACACATACAAATCTACTTATGCCCTTCTGGCTGGATTAAGCATTAATTAGGGAGGTCAAAGCCCCCCACCCCCAAACGCCCATTCTGTTTCTATATGAATGTTGTTGGGTTTTTTTTTGCACTGATGAAATTGTAAGAAGAGTCTCACCAACCTGACTGATTTTTATCCTTAATGTCGACTATGAGCAAGCTGATGTCTATTGGAAAGCTGACATTCTTGGTGACTTCAGACTGTGACCCATGCACAATCACTTCACCTAAGTCTGGCATTCCCATACTTGACTCAGCAAAGACCACTCCTTCAGTGGTGTTTTCAGTGCTTCCGTCCTCTTTGTACACCACTTTTGGTTGGTCTGGGTCTTCTTGGAAAGTCGTAACAAACACAGGTGAAGTAGGAATCACACTCTCAGGAGTGTCCTTGTCTCCGCTGCTGCTTCCCTCAGCACTACTGTATTCCCCATGAGGTGTATCTAAAGGATTCTCGCTCCCTTTTGTGTGCTGAGGAGGAAGTTTGATAGAAAAAATAGACTCGTAATAAGATGGGGTTACTATTGTGGTGGAGCCCACGGTACCCTGGAGTGAAAAGTCAGGTGCCCCTTGCACCATTGAGTTGCTATTTTCACCATAGTCACCAAATGTAGGGGATGGCGTATCCAAAATCACCTCAGATTTAGTTGTAACAATGGTGGGATAGGCTTCAGGAGTGGGTATGTCACGTGGTGCCATGCTTGCAGAGAACATGGAAGGTGGTTCTTCTATGGTGTCATCAGTTGGCACAGAAGACATTACTTCCAGAGACGAAATCTTAAGGGCGTCCGAGGGAACTGTAGGTGTTGTGGGTCCAGCTGTGGGTGCAGTCGTGGGATCCCGTCCTGAGAGGAAAGAGAAAGATGTCATTATCATAAAGCTTTTTAAAAATAACATGGAACTTTGGCACCCCTAGTGGCCTCAAATGAAATAACAGAAAACATTTTTACCATTCGTTCACAAGACGTAGTTTATGCACATGGATATATGCACATTTCTTTATTTTCAGTAAGTCAGCTTAAGAGCTTACAGAGAACTGTCAAGCTATTACAAAATTACTGCGTTAATGATCTTTACTGCCTAATTGATATATTATATAAACTGGGTGTCAGGTTCATTGTTCTGGGCCATGTCTTTAAAATATATAAATGAGTTTTACCATATTTACAATGGAGTTTAAGGGCTTGCCTGCTGCTCTTGACAGCACTAAATCTATTTAAGTGATTATATTTAATTATATTACAACATCGATGCTGTAAAAGGAACTGTATGAAATTGAAAATAGTAACATTAATTTTTCACCAGAACAATTCATCGGTGGCTGAAAAATACTGCATATAGCCCATTGAAATTAAATACTTATAGTATATTTGCCTTTACACAATAAATTGTGATATACGAAAAATAAATCCACTTTAAGAAGTGCTATTAAAGGTCAACACTTTACAACTAAACGTTGAGACTTTCTTCATAGAATGTTTTTGTCTAGATTGCATATGTAACTGCAGTACATATCACGCAATTACAGCACCCCTAGTGGCATCAAACAGAACTACAAAAAATTTACTTGTTTAACAGGATACTTTCCCAACTCTTGAACATATTTCATTGCTCAAACAGTTAGCCAATCTATATTTACATTATATATTGATAAGTCTTTTCGACAACGATCCAGTCAATTACTTGTAGTATATTTGTCTTCATACATTATGATAGAGCAAACTATTTAACGATGCTATAAAAGGTCGACACTGTAACTAAATTATGCAGCTTATATTTTGAAATTGTAGCATAATTTCCAGAATGTTTTTGTTTAGATTGCAATTATAACTATAGTGCATATTGTGCACTTACAGCGCCCTTAGTGGTCTCAAGTGGAATTACAAAAAAATATAATTGGTTTCTAAACAGACTTCTCAAGAACTTGCCTATATTTTATTATTCAGATAAACAGCTAGCCAACCCATATTCAACACACATTTTATATTGACAAGTTAACAAATCAGGCAGCCTAATCAAACACAGGAATGCTGAAAATGCAATATTGTCTGTATTAATCGGGATGTCCAAACTCAGTCCTGGAGGGCCGGTGTCCTGCATAGTTTAGCTTACATCCTTCAGCACACCTGCCTAGTAGTTTTTAGTATATCTAGAAAGAGTTTGATTAGCTGGTTCAGGTGTGTTTAATTGGGGTTGGAACTTAAATATGAAGGACACTGGCCCTCCAGGAACAAGTTTGGAAACCACTTTTTACAATTGTGATAAAAGAAGGTGCAACTAAGGCCATGTCCACACTAATTTGTTTCTGTTTAAATGCCTATTTTTCTCTTAATTTCCAAAGTGGATTCATTTGAAAATGCTGTTTTCATGTTGAATCCGATTAATACAGACAATATTGCATTTTCAGCATTCCTGTGTTTGATTAGGCCGTCATTTCCAATTCAGTTTCTAACGAAACTGTCACGTCTTTTTCAAGGAAACAGCTGCTTTATAACTTCAAATGTTTTTCATAAATATGAGAACATTAAAGGGGGGATAAATCTCCAACACTATTCTTTAAATCATCACAATGTACTTTCCGGCAATATCTGAATATATATTCGGTGCAAAATTCTTTATAGATATCCAGTCCTTCGTAACGGTGGTCATACAAAAAAAAAACAATAAAATATGTACACCTATATAAGTAACCCAAACAGTATTACTGTATATGTCTTAACACACACAAAAAAAGGTTATCCTGACGAGGTTCGAACTCGGGCTGGCGGCGTCATACTGCAACGTGCTGACCACTGGACCACAATGGTGCTATCATATCGGTGCGTTTGGAATAAGAAATGTTTTACACTGTCATCTGCAACACTTTTAACCACAGTATAACTTTAATAAATTAATAAATAAAAAATGCGGAGCTGTGGCGAAAAAATGAATAAAATAAATAGTGAGACTATGGTCAAATAAATAAATAAATGAAAAAAGTGCGACTGCTGAGAGTGCAAGCAGCTATGGACAGCGGCCCTCGTGGCTAAAAAATGTACCGGCCCACCGGGAATTCTCCTGGCCCTTCCGATTAGCCAATCCGGGCCTGTTCTTCAAAATAAATAAATAAAGAAACCCAGCTGCTGGAGGCATCAAGGGAGCTGAATCGAGCGCTCTTGTACACAAATACCGTTCATGCACCCAAACACGCATGACAACTACTTTAAGTCAATGGAAAATCGGTTGTTGCTTGCACCACCTGGTGGCTATTGTGTAAAACACAGAAATGTTTATTTTTAATGAAAAGGCACAGCGGAGTAAAGCGTGTGACTGCGAGTGACAAATTGCAGTACTGCGCGTGCGGAAACGCGCGTCCTCAGTAGCCATATCTGTATAGTATATATTTTATATACTATAAAAGTTTATATTAGTACCTACAAATTTTAAGAGGAACACTTTTGTACTTTTAAGGTACCAATATGTACCATTGAGGTATTAAAACGGACCTTTTAGGTACAAATTTGTACCTTTTGAAAAGGTACCACCCCAGTGACAACTTGCATACCTTTATTTCTGAGAGTGTATAGAATTATAATAGTAAAAATAAAACAAATGTAAAGGTCAGAATAGTTTTACATATCACAAGCAACATAAGTGCAATGTGGCAGCAATATCATTTCTAATTTCAAACAAAATGCCAACAACAGCAGAATAATCTCAGCATAAAAGCATTTTTAGGCTGGAAATGAGTTATTTTGGGAAAATGACGTGGGTACAACTTGACAGTTTAGGTTTATTTAGAAACTTTAGCTTCCTTTCCAGAATGTTTTGGCTGCGTTTCGTCCTGCCGAAGCACTTACTTTAACTCTAGTCTAGTAGGTAAATAGTCTTGAATAGCTACACTTGGAATGTTGTATAATATGAGCGCCAAGGCTTTCTCGTTCTCACAATCGATAAATCAAAACCCGACACTGCTGCCTGCATACAGTACTAACTCTGAGACACTTTAATGGACATATATATGAAACTGTAAGAGTGGCTCAGTTAACGACTCTATAATGTTCACTCCTGTCTGTTCATATGCATTTAGCTGCAGCGTTCATGATGTGCTGGCAGGCCTCTAAAGGTTGTAAAAAAAAAAGTTTCATGCTTAGCAAAAAGCTTCAACACCACAGCAAAGCCCTTCATAATGATATGTGTACGTCTGTTGCCCATCTGGCTGGAAAAAATACTGAATGAATAAGGAAAAAGTCCTGAATTTAAAATATATATACACAGATTACAAAATGTCTGAGTATGTAGTGTTCACTGATTACAGCGAGACCGTCAGAGATTGGACTATTTATACGTTTGAGAACAGAATGATTATTTTTTTTATTACTTTGATTTTGCTTACATTAACACACAAAATTAAAGTTAAAGAGTCACGAAACACCAAAACACATGTTTTGAGCTGTTGACAGTCATATCTGTGTCTCACGCTGCTATAAACACTATGAGGACACATATATCTCACTGAAAAGTGAAAATTATTTGTTTTTGTGTTATTTTGAGCAAATTTGTTCTTCTGGTTAGAAACTAATGTTTGAAGCTGCGTCACGGCGATGAGATACTTGCTGTGTAGTCCAGAGTGGAGAGTGGATGTCTGTACCTGCGGGTGCATCGTGACATCTCTGAGTGTGCGGCATTAATTCATGAGAAAGACTTGGTTCAAACCAATCAGCGCGCTCTATTGTGTCTGCGGTGCAACTTCATTAATAAGCATGATAGCTTCAAGACTGTTTTACCTGTTACAGTGTTCAGACGACAGAGAGACGCCATGTTGTGTTGCCAAAACAAGTGAAAGAACAAGAATTTAGAGACATGGGTCGTCAGTGTTGCGTTTATTAATGTGCTGCAACAAAGGTTTTGTTTTCATTTCCCCGCTATGAGAGCGCAGCTGGACTCACATGTGGACTACAGTGCTTGCGACAGAAATGCGTTTGTAAGGAAAACAATTTTACCCAAGAGCTTTTCACATCTGGAAATGATGAAATCCAGATTTGCCGTTCGTCTCCTTTTAAAAAAAGATGCAGCTTCAGATATAGGTTGTCCTGTGTCTACAGATTTGGTAAGTGTGTGTGATCAGTGCCCTTTGTTTTTTCATTCAGATGGCAAACCTAGTTGGTATCGTCAGCAGTGCTCTTTCAGTGTTTAAAGACAGACCTCAGTCAAAATGATTTAGTTACTCAGTTTACAGTATGTTAACATCACTGCAATATTATAGACTGAAAGATTCGCTGTAAATGCTGCTCTCCGAATGTAAACATGTAAACACAGCAATCAAACTATTACCGTCGTGTAGGATGTTCTCTGACAGGATAGTCTATACACTCATGGCTTTCTGTTGCTACCTACCGAGTGCATCTAAGTTACAGAGAAATGCGGAGGATTTTGTTCTCCCATTCGCCGTGCGATATCAAACACTCCATTAAAACTCCACTCTCCAGCAGTTCATCACATAACAATATGTCGTTTGTCATGGGGGACATGCAGGAAATGTTCCTGAATAAAAAGTGAAAGTGCCAAACTGCAGTTAAATTGACAAAATAATAATTTGGCAAGTAATTGGATTACTGATGTCCATGTAAACACAGTCAGTCTTTCTCCCTTGCGTCTGTGTGTTTGGTTTGCCTCTGTGAAAATCAGCGCGTGCCCAAATGGAAACTCCCATTTTTATGCAAAATCTTCCCTCTTTCCCTCCCTCGACACTCCCACCTAAACAGAGCTGGACACGCCCACTTTCCTGACTTTTTCCTAAATAGAGGTGTGAAAACACCCTGCTGAGACAGGGGTTTTGTGGCTCTTTAATAATGTTAGACGATTTCTGTTTTAAGTAAACAGAAATTTTAACATTGTACTTACAAAAAACTAAACAAAACAGGAGTTAATTAAATGTTGCAGTTTATTTATTTATTAGTTTCATTTTTCTTCTTTCTTAGTCCCTTTAGTCCTTTTATTCATCAGAGGTGTGAACCACTAACTATTATAGCATATGTTTTACACAGCGGATGCCCTTCCAGCTGCAACCCAGTACTGGGAAACACCCATACACACACACACACACACACACACACACACACACACACTACGAACAATTTAGTTCATCAATTCCCCTATAGCGCATGTGTTTGGGTTGTGGGGGAAACCGGAGCACCAGGAGGAAACATGCAAACCCCACACAGAAATGCCAACTGGCCAAGCCAGAACTCGAACCAGCAACCTTCTCACCAACCTTCCTAAAATATGTTTTATTCAGTGTAATTCGACATATAAATAATATTTCATAATATTACATTTTGTACTGGGTTTTTGATCAAATAAATGTATCCTTAGTGAAAATAAATCAAATCCCTTAATAATCCCTTAGTAAAAATAAAATAAATAAATAAATTACAGACCCCAGATCAGGGATGGTTTGTAATAGGCGAATGCAAAAATCCAAGTTATTATTATAAATCCAACATTATTAATTAATCATATTCAGGGCTTGACATTAACTTTTTTGATCACCAGCCAGTGTTGCTAGTAGTTTTCCAACATTACTAGCCACTCGCCATTTTCACTAGCCACAATTTTGTTGTTGGGAAAATCTATTTTATATGCATAAACATGACTTTGACATGGTAAAATTACTTGATTTAGATTTTGTGTTATGTCCACATGCCTCCTCATTCATTTTACTCATTGTGAGTATGAGCTTGCTCAGTGAGCATGAGCACATGGGTCATGGTTTCATAATGTTGTATTACAATTAGTTTTAATTTCACATGACTTTTCAGAGCTCAAAGTATTTACCAAATGTATCTCTAACCACAATAAAAATAAAGAAATAATTACTTCTTAGCCACAAATTTTAAATAATGTGTCAAAGCAAGCGAATATAGCTGTATACTGTACATTTTATTTAACAAAACATTTCTTTAAAAACAAAACAGTTAACACCAGTTAACTACACATAAATGTGAAGTTAATATCCTCTATCCTGTTTAAATAACAGGTAAAGCGAAAGCAACCGGTGCTGCTTACAAAAAGACCAACATGGAGCTCTTGAAAGCAGCAGGTCTGTGGGTGCATGAACAACTTTTTGTCTAGTCTACTTAAAAGGGAACCGATTACACCAGTTGCGTTTCCAGGCACGGTTGTTTCAAGCAAGGAAACGGGAGCGTGCACGTGTTTTAAACATCAGCTGTTGGCGCGAGTAATTATCCTCTCAATCGGTAATCAACCACGAACACGATTATATTTGTCAGTCATGCTGCTTCTCGATTCTAAGATCGCATTTGCACGAATATTGCGCCATCGGTATTGTCGAATCCTGCTTTTTAAGAAAACTACAATTTAAAAAGGATTTTCCAACCAGCCAAAGTGGCTAGTGGAGGTGTCTGTCTAACCCGCCAGCAGGCACGTGCACAAATAGAGCTCAACCTGTGCAGTGCACATGCCCTTTTGAGTCTGGGTTATAAAGTGCCCTTCCAAAATGAAAGTAAGTGCCCCACAAAATTGGTACCGTAAACACACACACACACTTTTCATGAAAACTGAGACCGTCAACCCCCTCCCACCCATTTATATATATATATAACCACCTCGCGGTCCCAGTCCTACCCTGCCTTATCTTCAATTCTGCACATGCCCTTTGGAAAGCCTCTGCACGGGCCTGCCCGCCAGAGCTGAAATCTACCTGCATTTAGCGGGTTGGCAGGTGTTAATGTAAAGCCCTGATCATATTAATGTTATTCATTGTTATTTAATGAATTTTAATATGATTACTATGGTGGGCGGCGGAGTGGGTAGCGATGTCACCTCACAGCAAGAAGGTCACTGGTTTAAACCTCGGCTGGGTCAGTTGGTGTTTCTGTGTGGAGTTTGCATGTTCTCCCCGTGTTGGTGTGGGTTTCCTCCAAGTGCTCCGGTTTTAATGGTGTGATGGAATGGAATGATTCAACTTGGTCAGACTTTATTTGATGGTCCGTTTGTTGAATTTAAGTTATATTTCATCTACATGCCAACTAATTCTCATTAGATTATAAGTAGGCTGTTAGATTAGGATTGGGGTTAGTGTAAGTTGACATGTACTTGCAAAGTTTCTTATAGTCAGTTAAATGTTTGTTGAAGGAGCACTATCAGCAGATATTAAGCAGACAGTCTACTAGTGCACAAATGGACCATCAAAATAAAGTGCTACCTTAAAATGTACTGAGTTTTTAATCAAAAAAATGCATCCATGCAGAAGATACAGTAGTTATTAAAAAAATTATAATAATAATTATGATCAGGACTGGCCCTTGCAATAGGTGGATGCATGCCAAATTAAAATATATGAATCTAATATTATTAACATTAAATTCATAATAATATTATTTATTATTATCTAATATAATAACAGATGATTACTATTTAATATACACAGTTGAGGGCAAAATTATTCATCCTTCTGTGAGATATTTGTTCTTCATATATTTCCCAAATGACGTTTAACAGATTCAGGAATTTTTCACAGCATTTCCTGTAATATTTTTTTTCTGAAGAAAGTCTTATTTGTTTTATTTTGGCTAGAATAAAAACTGTTTTTAATTGTTAATACCATTTAAAGGTCAATATTATTAGCAATATACATATATTTTGATCGTCTATAACAAACCACTGTTATACAATGACCTAGTTAACCATATTAAGCCTTTAAATTGCACTTTAAGGAGTTTTTACTTTCTTTTATTTGTGTTGAAGGGAAATTAGTTTTCTAGTGTTTCTGTGTTTATTATTTTGGCCTTGTCAGTCCCTGAAGAGATACCCAAACACACTAATAAATACTTTTGCCATATCTCTCTGGTTCGACACAGTCTTTAGATCAATTCACTTCATAACCAAAACCCATTACTGTTACAACTTAACCCCTAACGGTTGCAACCCTGTGTTTTAACCAGCAGCACTTCAGATGCATAATGCTGCAGTTATGCCGAGTTATAAATGTGCAAAGACCCACACCCAGCTTTCCCTCAGACATCTGTAGAGCCATCGTCACGTAAAAGTATTTCATTTCCTTCAGCTCATTTCAGCTATACAGTAAAATATTCGCCCTCCTGTGAAATATGCATTCTTTTTCCAAATATTTCCCAAGTGATGTTTAAAGAGCAATGCATTTTTCACAGTATTTTCTATAATATTTTTCTTCTGGAGAAAGTTTTATTTGTTTTAGTTTGGCAGGAATAAAATATATTTACATTAAAAATGTATTTATATATATATATATTGTTTATACAGAACAAACCACTGTTGTCCATAGATCTTCTTTATTAACCTATAAGCCTTTAAATGTCACTTTAGGCTGAATACTAGTGTCTTAAAGAATATCTGGTTTAATATTATGTGCTGTCATTATGGCAAAGAGAAAAGAAATCAGTTATTAGAAATGAGTTATTAAAGTTAAAAATGTATAAAAATGAAAACAATCGTGTGTCTCATTGAATGTGGACAGAGCCCCCCCCCCCCACACACACACATACACACAGCTGTTAGTCGTTACACACAGGTCTGCTTTCTGAACCCAAACATCAGGCATCTTTTCCTCTTGTAAACTCAGTGATGGAGGGAAAAACTCGTCTTGTTTATGTCTGACAGAGGCCCGATTCACCCTGCTCTCCATCTCTCCATCTCACTATCT
>CAIGQZ010001492.1:30340549-30352519 GCA_903798205.1 Danio tinwini | reverse complement strand
TGTGTGTGTGTGTGTGTGTGTGTGTGTGTGTGTGTGTGTGTGTGTGTTTGTGTCGATCTCCTCCCCAGTTCTTGGAGTTTTTGCTCAATAAAATAGTTAGTCGTCATTATTTACATTCCCCCACTGGCAGCCAAAATCCACTAATATGAAGCGTGTATGCACTCTGACTACTATATTGTTGATAAGCTGTGCTGGGCATTTCACTCTGCCTCGCGCTGAAGGCTGTCAGTGTCGACCAATCGCAACAGGCTGTCATCGGTCCAATCAGCGCAGATTAGCTTGGCGCTAAGGAGGGGTTTGGGAACAAATGAATCGGTGAACGATTCATATGGGAGTCGCTGGGATAATGAGGTAAAAATAAATTCATATTATAAGACCATGAAAGTGTTTTTTTGACCTTGCATGCTTATCAGCCTGTTGTTGGAGACCCTTACTACCAAAATATGACCCTATTTAATGTATAATGGGGGCTCTTTAAAATAAATGACGGTGAATGAAAGTCAAGCCGGTGAGCCGGCTGACAAAAAAGTGCCCTTGTGAATCAAATCAGCAGGATGCCCTTCTGGATCTTTCACTTACTTCGAAGACACTATTGACTACACCTACATGGACATCTGTAATCTAGTTATTTGCCTTAATAAACAATAATATAATGAAGGTGTTTACATGTAGTGCTTTCATGTTAGAGTTTCCTGTAATTTTGGGTGACTTTACTTGCAGTTCGACAGTTTCACATTCACTCATGAACATTTCATTCATGCCCCCGTGACAAACTGGGGTATTAGACGCAAATATGGAGTAAGGACTGGTGAGAGTGTTATGGAGTTTAATAACGCACGCCAAATCGAAAGAAAAAATACTTCCGCATTTCACGATGTGTGTGTGTGCGGTCCTTTACACGTGTGTGGATCTTGTCAGAAAATATGTAGAACAGTCCTCCATGATGGTAATAGTTTGATTGTGGTGTTTCCTTCAGTAATGCCACTAATATCTGCATACTCCACGTCTTCATTCCATTTCTGTTTAGTTCAGTTATGACTTTAGTCAGATTAAGGTCATCAAAAATCGCTGTTTACATGGTGACTCTTAATCAGAGTATTGTCTTAAATGTGTTAAAAATCTATTAAAGTATTGGTGTCCTTGTAAACGTACTCAATGTTCGACTCAACCACACCGTCAGGGCTCTGCGAACTTGACTTTGCAAAGCAGCATTTTCTGTACGTACTAGGGTTGGGTCTACAGTATAGACGATGCCATCGTCCATTGCCGATGGCCGATAAACATGCTGAGCCGGCATCGATGATTCCGTCGCAAACCCGCTCACGAAAAATACACACTCAGGCTCTGTTTACACTAACACGTCTTAGTTTTAAAATGGTATTTTAGAACAAAAATGATTCACATTCACACTGGCGTTTCATCTAGCATTTCTGAACAGCCCTCCACTGAAAACGTGACCACACACAAACACACACAGCCACACATTGTCATGTGCTTGTCTGCAGTGCACGTCGGACAGTTCATCAAGGATGTACCGCTGGATGGCGTCTCACTATAGTTGTTAAATGTAATTATTAATTAATCTTGTCTCTATCTAACGACTCTTCGGTCTGTTGAATCTATCAGGTAACGTCTCACAGCATCAGTAAACTGCTTCAATCTTTCACTTTCACGCTTGTACTTAGTAATTTAAGTGTAAACCTCAGACACTGTTGGTTGTGCACCTTTTTTACCAACCACGTTTGTCGACACTGACACAGATCACTGTTCCTATTCATGCCAAAGTCCCGCAGAAAAAGTGATTGACAGGTGGTAATTTGTGTGTAACTTATCTTTGTTTATTTATGATTTGGTTATGGGTCCATGCCATGCGGGTCAGGTAGTTGTGGGGGCGAGTGAAACTGACCAAACTCTGCCCTAGAGTGTGTGCGTGAAGATTAAACTCAAAATAGCACACAGATAATGTTTTCTAACTCTCTGAAACTAACCGTATTAGGCTTAGATCCTAATTGTGGCGTTTTGGAGACTGTCGCTTTAAATTCTAATGAGATTGTGCTCTTTTTAAAAAGAGGGCGGAGCTACGAATGCCTGTGTGTCACTAGTGGGCGGGTTTTCCCTCTCTGATAACCCATACAAAGGGAGAATGTCAATCAATGAACACAAACACACCTCGGAAACAGTAGGCTCCTAGTTTGTTAGTGGGTAAAGGGAAGCCCGTCTGGTTGGTGTAGCGGTACATGGTCCTGACGCCCAGCTGTCCTCGGCCGCACTGCATTCTGGGAACAGAGACCGGGTATCGAGCACTGCCATCTGACAACCAGCCGAAATCGCAGCGGTCCATGCCGTCTCTCCAGGCGGCATGAAGATGACCAGGAGACGCCAACACTGAGTCCTGACCCACACACGCTGAGCGGGCCTCGTCCAGAGACAATTTCTGATCAATGAAGAACACCTCACCTGCACACACACATACATAAACACACAAAAGACTTTACACACACTTTCTTCAAACACTAGTAAGATGCCTATATGAATAGAATTCATTTATTTATTATTTCATTCATTCATTTTATTTATTTTGTTATTTATTCATTCATTGATTGATTTATTCTTTATTCATTGATTTAATTATTCATTCATTTATTTATTCATCTATTCGTCCATTTATTCATTCATTAATTCATTCATTTATTTATTTATTTATTCATATTTATTTATTCTTTAATTCTTTCTTTATTCATTTGTTTATTTGTTCATATATTTTTTATTAACTTAATTATTCATTCTTTCATTCATTGATTTATTTATTTATTCTTTTATTCATTTATTCATTCATTCATTTTTTCTTTCTTCATTTATTCATTCATTAAAATGTTTTATTTATTTAATTATTTATTCTTTCATTCATTCATTCATTTTCTTTTCGGCTTAATCCCTTTATTAATCTGGGGTCGCCCCAGCGGAATGAACCGCCAACTTATCCAGCATATGTTTTTATGCAGCGGATGCCCTTTCCAGCTGCAACCCATCAATGGTATTTATTTATTCAATCATTCATTCATCCATTCTTTATCCATTCATTTTTTTATCCATTCATTCGTTAATTTATTATTTTATTCATTTATTCTATTTATTTTATTTTTTTTTTATTCTTCATTCATTCATTTATTTATTCATTCATGTATTTATTCATTCATGTATTTATTCATAGGTGACAATGATATTAATGGTTCAAACACCAGAGGCAGCTAAATTAAAGGGAAAGTTTATTTATTCAATTTGTTCCCTATTTGAATTGTAAATAAATAAATAATAATAAAATAAATAAATTAATTAATAAACACATTTGTAAATATGTTTACATTTTACATTTGAAAATATTCTATTAATTTATTAAAATATTCTTATTAGTCTTTTTAAAATATCTCCCAACTGATGTTTAACAGAGCAAGGACATTTTCACAGTATTTCCTATTATATTTTTTTTTTCTTCTGGGGAAAGAATTCCCTATTTTTTATTTGGCTGGAATAAAATAAATTTTATATAGTTTTTTTTGTTTTTTTTCTACATAACAAACTACCATCCAGTGACCTGCCTAATTACCCAACTTGCCTAAATAACCTAGTTAAGCTTTTAAATTGCATTGCAATCTAAATACTAGTGACTTAAAAAATATCTAGTCAAATATTATTGAGCTGTCATCATGGCAAAGATAAAATAAATCAGTTATTAGAAATTAGTTATTATTATGATTATTATTGTGTTAAGAAAAATTGTATTCGCTTTATTTTTTTATTTTATTAAATTATTTATTTTATTTTAAATGTTATTTTAATTAATTTTATTTAATAAAATTTTGGTTATTTAAAAAAAATTATGTTTATTTTATTTTATTCTTTTATATTATTCATTTTTAATTAATGCAATTGAATAATATTTTATTTTTAAATGTGCAATAAGCAAATATAATTTTTTTAACATTTTGAACATCAAACATTAAAACATTAGTTCTTACATCAGATTTAATCAAATGGTAATTAAATCTGAATAATCTTTTCATTTTCATTCATTTTCTTTTCGGCTTAGTACTTTTATTATTCCGGAGTCACCACAACGGAATGAACCGCCAACTTTTGAAGCATATGTTTTAACGCAGCGGATGCCCTTCCAGCCGCAACCCATCACTGGGAAACATCCACACTCATTTACACACACACTCATACACTAAGCTCAATTTCAGCCTACCCAATTCACCTGTACCACATGTGTTTGGATTTTGGGGGAAACCGGAGCACTCAGAGGAAACCTACGTGAACCCGGGGAGATGCAAACTCCACACAGAATCGCCAACTGACCCAGCCGAGGCTCGAACCAGCAACGTTCTTTCTGTGAGGCGAACGTGCTACCCACTGAGGCACCGCGTCACCCTTTTAATTTTAATTAAGCTAATAATTAGGACTTCAACTGTACATAAAAATGAATAAAAAAGAGAACTGCATAAACTATAAAAGAGAGAGGCACAATAAAACAATAACAGAGATACAATACACTGTAAAACCTGTGTTTATGAACTGTTTCTGTATTTTGTGTGTTTGGGGTTTATTTCTGGTTGTGAATTGCATTATGGGATGTTGATCTCTGCTCGACTTTTAAAGTTGAAAATTTCAACTCTACAGTTTAACAAAGTGACTATTTTACTGACATTTTAGTTGTTTGAAATAATAAAATTGTGAATAATGAATAATGCAGTGCATCTGGAAAGTATTTTTGAGATGTTTCAGACGCTTCATTGGAGTTCACCTGTGGTCAATTCCAAAGGCGTAGGTTTGCTTTTGACATTGGTGGGGACCTATAACCTACTATCCTCACTTGCGTGTCACCCACCTCACACACCTTATTCTTGCTTAGGAAAATTCCCCTGCGAAGATGTGGTGCTGAACGCAGCTACAGCCTCTCACATGACAACAGGGAAAGGCTCAGCCAATCACAATGATCATGTGTTTTGGGGGTGGTACGACTCGAGTATAGAATGTGATTTAACCCCTTCTGCATGTCTAGGATAATGTTGACAGCGTGATTTTTTTAAGTGAATAAAATTATTTGTGGGTACATTTCAGTAGTCGGTGGATATTGGTGGGGACACGTCACCTTCGTCTATGCTAAATCTACACCCCTGGTAAATTCAGCTGACTGGACATGATTTGAAAAGGCATGTCTATTTAAGGTTCCAGGGTTGACAGTGCATGTCAAAGCACAAGCCAAGCATGAAGACAAAGGAATTGTCTGTAGACCTCCGAGACAGGATTGTCTCGAGGCACAACGCTGGAGAAGGTTACAGAAACATTTCTGCTGCTCTGAAAGTTCCAATGAGCACAGCGGCCTCCATCATCCGTAAGTGGAAGATGGAGAACCACCAGGACTCTTCCTAGAGCTGGCCGGCCATCTAAGCTGAGTGATCGGGAGAGAAGGGCCTTAGTCAGAGAGGTGATCAATAACCCGATGGTCACTCAGTCTGAGCTCCAGCGTTGTTCTGTGGGGAGAGGAGAACCTTACAGAAGGACAACCATCTGTGCAGCAATCCACCAATCAGGCCTGTATGGTAGAGTGGCCAGACGGAAGACACTCCCCACCTGGGATATGCCAAAAGGCATCTGAAGGACTCTCAGACTATAAGAAACTAAACTCTCTGGTCTGATGAGACTAAAATTTAACTCTGGAGTGAACGCCAGGCGTTACGTTTGGAGAAAACCAGGCAGCGCTCATCACCAAGATAATACCATCCCTACAGTGAAGCATGGTGGTGGCAGCATCATGCTGTGGGGATGTTTTTGAGCAGCAGGAACTGGAAGACTAATCAGAATAGAGGGAAAGATGAATGCAGCAATGTACAGAGACATCCTGAATGAAGACCTGCTTCAGAGTGCTCTTGACCTCAGACTGGGGCGACGGTTCATCTTTCAGCAGGACAATGACCCAAAGCACACCGCCAAAATATCAATGGAGTGGCTTCACAACAACTCTGTGAATGTCCTTGAGTGGCCCAGCCAGAGCCCAGACCTAAATCCTATTGAACATCTCTGGAGAGATCTGAAAATGATCGTCGCTTCCCATCCAACCTGATAGAGCTTGAGAGGTACTGCAAAGAGGAACGGGCAAAAATTCCCAAAGACAGGTGTGCCGAGCTTGTGGCATCATATTCAAAAAGACTTGAGGCTGTAATCGCTGCCAAAGGGGCATCAACAAAGTATTGAGCAAAGGCTGAGAATACTGATGTACATGTGATTTTACAGGGGTTTTATTTTTAATAAATTTGCAACAATTTCAAAAACTCTTTTTCCACATTGTCATTATGGGGGATTGTGTGTAGAATGTTGAGGAAATACATGAATTAAATCCATTTGGAATAAGGCTGTAACATAAACAAATGTTTAAAAAGTGAAGCGCTATCAATACTTTCCGGATGCACTGTATGAAAAGAAATAAGTCTTTAAAATAACAGAAAACGTTCTGGCAGTTTATTACAAGGCTTTTTGCAGTGTAATATACAACACCAACCCAGACAATATAGCACTGCACACTATTATAAATGTTCATAAAACCTTTTAAGTTGGAAAGTTGTCAGAAAAAAGATCAAGCTCCCATAATGCAACTCAAAAGCACACATAAACAGAGAAAAATAAAAACACGAATCCCAAAACACGGAAAACTGCTCATTTAGGGATATTTTTACTGAAAAGGGTCTTCTCAATCTCACTAAGGTTTGAACAATGCTGAAGATTTATTGATCTATAAACTCACCCTGTAGTTTTCCCACATAGCAGTAAACGTCATACTTCTCGTAGGCGTTCCTGACATCGTATGATTTGACCCCCGGCTTCATCCACTTATCGCCATGACAACCCTCGCGTGGCCTGGTGATGGGATATCTGTGGAGAAAAACAACACACACACACACACACACACACACACACACACACACACACACACACACACACACACACACACACACACACACACACACAAACACACACAAACACACACAAACACACACAAACAAACAAACAAACACACACACACACACACACATCAGTATTACTCATAAACACACAAGAGAGAGGATTCACAGTGTAACATTAAAACTACAAAAATGTGTGGCACGGTGGTTCAGTGGTTAGCCATGTGGCCTCACAACAAGAAGGTAACAGGTTCGAGTCCCGGCTGGGTCAGTTGGCATTTCTATGTGGAGTTTGCATGTTCTTCCCGTGTTGACGTGGGTTTCCTCCGGGTGCTCCGGTTTCCCCCACAGTCCAAACACATGTGGTATAGGGAAATTGGGTTGGCTAAATTGTCCTTAGTGTATGAGTGTGTGTGTGTGGATGGTACCCAGTGATAGGTTGCGGGTGGAATAGCAAAGCATATGCTGGATAAGTTGGCGGTTCTTTTCGCTGTGGCGATCCCAGATTAATAAAGGGACTAAGCCAAAAAGAAAATGAATGAATATACAATTAAAAATAATTATTATAAACACATTTAAATATATTTATTTATTTTCAATAAATATAACAAATTTGTTTATTATTATTATTATTATTATTATACAATTATTCTAAATAAATAACAGAAATCCATCCTAAATGGAACTGAAAAACAATGTAAAGACACAACTGGAGTAATATTCTAAGACTTTTGCATGAATATAAATCAGGACAGTTCTACAGAATGCAAAATATATATGTTTTACAGAATTATCTGTGGTTTTAGACCCGGCTCAAGGCAGAGAGTTAATGTTATGAAGTCTTAAGTTACCTCCCTGACTCATTACTTCTCCTTTCTGCATCAAAGCCATGCTTAGTCAAAGTAAAATCTTTATTATGTTATATAAACTTTAGTTTTGTCAACTTGCATGTCGACGCATATCAGCATGCATGTAAACAACCAGGATTAGGAGCAGCGCATGTAAGGGGAGTGGGAATGGCTTTCTGTAAATGCATCAATTTGTTTTCAACAGCGTCGTTTCGGTTGCACATAGAGAATTACAAACTTGCGTGTGCAAAAGACACCAAATGTGAATAGCCCATAACGTCTTTGGGATACCTACTCTAAATTAAAACCCTTGCATTAAGTAAATCTTATCTCAAAGCTGTTACTGGGGCACTTTTTTTTGCACCATCTCCCAATGCTGCCCCCAGCAAGATGCCACCCTGGGCGATCGCCCATATTGCCTATGCCTAAATCTGCCACTGATCAGTTGAGTTCGTTACCATTCAGACACATCGCCTATATCCGTGCTGCTGTGTTCGCCCATGTTTAAAATCCTCCAGATTACCGGCAGGTCTCATAGTTGGAATAGACAGGGCAAGAGACCTGCTGCACTGCTATCCACTGTGTCTGCATTCAGACCCGGGGATTGAGGAGGAGAGAAGTCCTCCTCATTGATGGTGTTTATATAAACATGATTACCTTTATAATGATAGAACAAATTGGGATTATGTGTATATGACATTATGAATAACAAACGTAGCAGGACATTCAATTACTTGTTTTTTTACTTGTATAAAAATTCTTTGCATTTTAACTTTGTAAACTATGAAATCATAGGGGGGGGGGGGGTCCTCATGGTTTGTGTCTCATTTTGTGAGACAACTGACAACAGTTGTTCACTCCCCTCTTTCTCCCCTGCTCTGCCGGCCACGTGCACTCCTCCCTCTGCTCGCAGAGCTTCACGCCCATCTCGGAGCATCTTTTGAAAAATATCTGAGGTAGACTTGAACTGAAAGAGGGGGGTTTTATGGCCCTTTAAGCTGAATACTAGTATTCTGAAGAAAATCTAGTCGAATATTATTTACTGTCATCATGGCAAAGATAAAATAAATCAGTTATTAGAGATGAGTTATTAAAACTATTATGTGTAGAAATGTGTTGAAAATCTTCTTTCCGTTAACCAGAAATTGGGGGAAAAATATACAGGAGGGCTAATAATCCAGGAGGTGTAACAATTCAGCTGTATGTATTCTACAGTTTTATTACCTGACGGTTTGGTCGGCCATCCATCCGGCGTCACACTGGTCGAATCCGTCCTCGTATGCTGAATACAGCTGTTCAGCGGTGGCGATGCTGGAGTCCACATCTGCACACGCCTGCCGAGCTCGTGTGAAATTCAGACTGTAGCGGCTGGTGTTCGCCCGGTAATGAAACACAACACCTGAACACAGAAAACACACGTCAGGTTCTGCAAACACCAGCAAAAACTAAAAACATTTAATTAAATCTGATGTAGGAACTTTGAGGTTTCAAAATGTTAAAATAAAATAAAATAAAATAAAATAAAATAAAATAAAATAAAATAAAATAAAATAAAATAAAATAAAATAAAATAAAATAAAATAAAATAAAATAAAATAAAATAAAATAGGGCAGCACAGTGGCGCAGTGGGTAGCGCTGTCGCCTCACAGCAAGAAAGTCGCTGATTTGAGTCTCGGCTGGGTCAGTTGTCATTTCTGTGTGGAGTTTGCATCTTCTCCCCATATTGGCGTCTGGTTCTCCCACAGACCAAACACATGCACTATAGGGGAATTGGGTAAGCTAAATTGTCAGTAGTGTGTGTGTGTGTGGATGAGTGTGTATGGGTGTTTCCCAGTGATGGGTTGCAGCCAGAACAGCATCCGCTGTGCAAAACATATGCTGGATAAGTTGGCGGTTCATTCTGCTGTGGCGACCCCAGATTAATAAAGGGAATAAGCCAAAAAGAAAATGAAAGAATGAATGAATGAAAAATAAATAAAAAAAAAAATGATGAATAAAACTAAATTTTATTTAATTATTAAAAAATATAATTAATAAAAAAATGAATAAAATGTAATTAAATAAAAAATAAAAAGTTAATAAAATGTTTTTGAAAACAAATGCAAATAAAAAAATTTATAAATGAAATGAAAAATAAATAAATAAATAATACAATTAAATTAAATACAATTAATTAAAATGTAATTAAAAATAAATAAAATAATAAAAAATAAAACAAATGCAAAGGAAAAAAATTGCTAAAAATATAAAAACATTTTATAAAATAAAATATATAAAAAAACAAATACAAATAAAAATATAAAAACATTTAATAAAATAAATTTAAAATAATAAAACAAACAGAAGTAAAAATAAATATATATTTTTTAATAAAATAAAATAGTAATAAAAAACTACTACAAAAAACCTAAAACAATTATTTAAAAAAGTAATGAAAAATAAAACAAATATAAATAAATAAATAAATAGACATCTAAAAAAGTCAAAAGATGCAACTATTAATAGTTGAAGTGTCCAAAATGATGTGAAAAAAGTGATAACAAATAGCAATTTTAATGTGTTTTTGTGAAACACAATATATTTTAATACATTACAAAACCATCGTCTCCTTCATTCAGAAATACTCACTGACAGTATATTTTATTAAATAATAAACAAAATAAAAATAATAAACTAATCAGCAAGAAACTATACAATTAATAAAAAGTGACAGTATTAAGCATTATGTTAAGAGCTTTTTATTTATCTTTATATCCTGAAAATATAAAATATATTACAATTTTCTAAAACTTTAAACCATCAAATCATCATATTAGCATGATTTCTGAATAATCATGTGACACTGAGGACTGGACTAATGATGCTGAAAATTCAGCTTTAGATCACAGCTTTAACTTACATTTGACTGTTTATTCCTATAGTATTAGTATAGTATAATAATATTTCACAATTTTTACATTATTTTTGCTCAAATAAATATTTTTTGGTGAACTAAAATAATCCTACATTTAAAGGCAGTGGTTTGAGCAGAGTGCGTATACTGTATGCCCATCTGTAAGTGATTTAAGAGGAACTGGGAGGAATTGTGCAGTTTTTGTTTGCAAGAGAAGCGTCTTTGTGCTGAACACTGGACGTTTAGACCACAACAACACGCTGTTGTCTAAAAAAAAAAATGAAGAATCATGGTGTTGTTCAGCAATTCAGGAACCTGCTGTGTCAAATACTGAACATGATCAGAATAATAATCAATCAGCATTACACAGCAGCACTCAAACATCAAAATCTTCTCTTTACACATGCATTGAGCTGCTTTGCTGTACACTATCTCTCTCAATGACTCTCTGAACATACACAGGGAAATCCAGCATAATAATATATATGTAAAATAGTAAATAAAAGGTAATATATTATAAGACGACGTGCAATGAAGGGATCTCAAAACATCTCTTTTTTTATTTGTATAGTCAAAAAAGTCTTTTAAACACTATGCATATGACATGAAAATGGTGCCAGGTTTAATGTCTGATTGTGCACTGATAAAAGAGAATTAATTAATGGATGTAAAATTAAATAAAATAAATGTAATTTTATGTTTGTTTTCCAAGTTAGGTTTATTTATGAACATAAAACAGCAAAAACAAACAAAAAATGTAATTAACAATAAATATTTTTAAACATTCTGTTTTGCATATAAGCATTTAAGGATCCCTTTTACTTTTTCGCTTTGACCTGATAAAATAATATAAAACAAAATAAAAAATTAAATATAAAACCTTTCACTGGGGTACACTTTTGCAGAATACAGGTGCATATTCATATCTTAAAGTACAGTGTTTAATACAATTTTGTACCTTGTTGGTACACTTTTGGAACTTTAAGTACTATGAGGTACACCATTTAAAAAAAACAAAAAACTTCTATATAATTTTCCACATGGACCAACAAAACTAATAAAAAAACAAAACTAAACAAAAAAGGAAAAACTAAACTAAGCAAAACAAAACAAAAAGAACAGGAAACCAAAACAAAACAATAAAACTAAATTAAACTAAAAAACTAAAAACAAAGCAAATTTTTAAATTTAAATTAAAATCTAAACCAAAAAACATAAACAAAAAACAAAACAAAACAAAACAAAACAAAACAAAACAAAACAAAACAAAAC
>CAIGQZ010001492.1:30293510-30316215 GCA_903798205.1 Danio tinwini | reverse complement strand
GAGTATACACTAACCTGCGCATTATTCAGACACAAGATGGCACCAAACAAATGTGTGAATTTTTCACAAAAATCTTGATGGTTCTATGGGTCTCGTCTATCAAATCTGAGCTTTAATTTGTATTTTCTAATAAATTCAATTTACAAGATTGGCTGGGCCATTCTACAGCTTGATTTTCTTTCTCTGAAAGCATTTGAGAGTCTCCTTGGCTGTGTTTTGGATCATCGTTTTGCTGAAATGGTTTCATCTTCATCCTCCTGCTAATGTAGATGTTGGACTGAAGCAGCTGATATTCATTTACACTGAGGAAGGGTAGAGGCTTGCTGAAGAACTTCTGAGAGATTTTAGCTGCTGTCTGGGCTTTCACTGCCAAACTACACTTCCCTTCCTTCATGTGTTCAATAAATTTCATTTTATTACACATTACTTCATTTGTAAACTAATTAGATTTGTTTTCTTTGTATATATATGCATTTATTTGGTTGTTACCAACATCCGGGGAAAATTTCAAGTCAGCGGCACCTTTAGAAATAGGTTTTCTGAGAAAAATGGTGACATATTCAATACTTATTTCCCCCACTGTAGAGTCATACAAAGAGTCACTGTCAGGTCTGAAAGTGCATTTTAATCAAGGATCTTGTAAACGTTTGCTGGTTCAATCCACAAAACTGTTTCAGATGCCCACAGAGACACAACAGCTTCTCTATGGTGTGCTGGTACCAAACAAACACAACGATTTTGATCTTCTCTAGTGTTTAAACACTACAATGGAATCAAATCCTTCATTCACTCTCATCTGACTCTGGCGAACCACGTTTTATTGAAGCGAGTAAGTCAAGCGTCTTTTAAAAAAGCAAACCCCAAACGCTGATCCATGAAACAACGCTTAGTCAGCACGCTCTGAGTGTAAACAGTGCATCTGCGTTTCTGCACACGTAAATATCGGCTTGATCAAGGGGATTTTCCTGAGCGGCCGGCATCTGGAAGTGACTACGCTCTCCTGTGAGAACCGGTTTGATGACCAACAGAAAGTTTCTTTGCTGCTGCCCTTCTGGGAGGAAATCCACAGGTACAGCCATGATGACTTGATGGCTACCATTGAGTACGTTAACATGGACACCAATAATCAGATTTTAATATGATTAAGACAACACTCTGATTAAGAGTCGACCATGTAAAGAGAGATTTCTGATGACCTTAATCTGATTAGTCACAATCAAACTAAACAGAAATGGAATTAAGACACGTGGAGTATGCTGATTTTAGTCACATTATTGAAGTGCAGTACAGATATGTAAACATCATAATCAAACTATTACTGTCGTGTAGGATTGTCGCCACATTTTGCAACAGGATAGTCTATACACACTGCTGTTTGACACTATTCTCTCCACCTACCGAACCAGTAAAGGACCACAGACACCCGCATAGCGAAATGAACTTTTCTTTCCATACGGCGTGTGGTATCAAACTCCATTAAAACAACACTCTTTCAGCAGTTCATACTCGTATCCAATATCTCGTTTGTCTCATGAAAGGCTCCTAAATGAAAGTGAAAGTACCAAACTGCTGTTTGTGAATATCGTGGGGACGCGATGGCGTTAATCAATCTATGTGCTATGTAAAACAGGAACATTCAAAAAGCAACTCATGCAAACACCTTCATATTATTGTCTTATTTGGATTAAGGCAAATAAGTCGATTACTTATGTCCATGTAAACAGTCACAGATACAGTTGACCAAGGGATTATCATGGAGCGATTGATTAATTGTTTAATTAATGGTTTCTTTTTACTTATTGGTTTAACTTCATTATTCCACTAAGGTCAAGCTTGTTTTTCTTTTAAAGCACCAGTATGCTTCAGTGGAATTCGATACCACAACCTGTTAGAAAATGCATATCTTTTAAGTCATTTACGTATAATTTTAGGCGACATAGCGGCTAGCACAGTGCCTTCACAGAAGAAGGTCGCTGGTTTAAGTCCTGGCTGGGCTCCAGTTTCCCCCACAGTCCAAACACATGTGCTATAGGTGAATTGGATGAAGTAAAATAATCCATAGTGTATAAGTGTGTGTCTAAATGCGAGGGTGTATGGGTGTTTCCCAGTACTGGGTTGCGGCTGTAAGGGCATTGGCTGCGTAAAACATATGCTTCATAAGTTCACGATTAATTCCACTGGGGAAATGGCTTCTTAATAAATCAACTAGTGATGTGCGGATCGATACAAAAATATAGATATCTCCAATACCAGCTTTGTATGTTCTAGAATCGATTATCTTATCAAAATATCGATATTTCAGTAATTTGGAGCAAATATGTAGTTTATTGGAAATAGAAATACAGCGGAAAGTAAACACAATTACCCTAGTTTATTTGAATAGTGCCAACTTAGTCTGAACTACTTGTTCTTCCGCCTGCCAAGTAATGTGTGTAATATGGCACTGTACAACTGCAGAGCACACTAGCTAGCCACTCAGTCCGCTGGCACATGTTGTTCAGTCATGCTGTCATTAGATATGGGTTACCGCAAGCGGAGTTGTGTGTGGAGCTATTTCGCTTCCATAAACTCAAACGATGCAGTTTGTGACACGTGTAACAAAACAGTGAGGTACTGTGGTAATCCCACAAACCTAATCAAACATCTACATATAAATAACGACAGAATATGACTACATCATGACTATTAGTGGTCAGAGGAGGAGGAAAGGAGAGGCAGAGGTGCTGCTGGGGCAAGACAGACATCACTTTCAGAGTCCTTAGGAGCAGCAGGCAGGCACTATCCAGGTACAGAGGGGGAAAATGTGGCAATGTGGCGATTTGGCTGTATTTAGGAGGCTTGGGTTTTTGTGACGATGATAAAACAACGGCAGTTTCCTAAATTCTTAAAACAATTTTGTTTTAGAACTTTGGTTATAAAAATAAGTAATGAAATAATTAAAAGACCAAAATGTCTGCAATAGTTCATCTTGGAGTAAAATGTGTCCCTGAGCTAATTGTAATAAAAAAGGTGAATGTTTATTGTTTTATGTTAAGATGTTCAGGCAGGCGTTTTAAGATATACATGCTCAGATGCTGTCAATAAATATGTACGTTAGCTCTTTTTTTTGTATAATTTTTCATCAATAAACAAGAATAACCCGTAATATGTCTCGTATTCAGTATGAAGTGACACGTTTAAGTACACTGCTTGTTACTTTAATTTCCCAAACAGTCATTTTTGGGCAAAGTATAGGTATCGGATTGGTATTGCAGATACTCGCCTTAATTTTACTTGGTATCGGATCGGATAGGAAACCAGTGGTATAGCACATCACTATAATCAACATTGTGAACACTAGGCTTTTGATATTGTTGTTGTTGTGGTTGTTTTTTTGTCATTATTTTGTATGTTTTGTATGTTTCAGTATTATTTTTAGTTTAAATTTGTATTTTTATAGGTATAGTCTTCTGGCTAAGGGACCATCAATGAAAACTAGTCTTTGGGCTAACTTGTATACATTGGGGAACGTTTAATTAATGTACACTGTCCCGTGTTGTGAAATAAATAAACTGAAACTGAAATTTGCATTGTATTAGCCCTCCTGTTGACTAATTGGTCAAAAATGATATGCACAATTTTAACAGAAGGGGAAAAAAAGGAAACAATGTTTGATGACTTTTCCAAATGACCCCAATATTACACAAAATGTACTAATTTACAAAAAAAAATATTTTCATATAGGCCACAGGTATCAAACTCAGTTCCTGGAGGGCCACAGCTCTCCACACCTGATGAAACTAATTGAGTCCTTCAGGCTTGTTTAAAATCTACAGGTAAGTTTGTTAAAGCAGGGTTGGAACTAAACTGTGCAGAGCTGCGGCCCTCCAGGAACTGAGTTCAACACTCCTGATATAGGCTGTATAAATTTAGGGTACAGCAGTTGTTCTTCAGGTCAATTTTGCCCGAACAGATATAAAACCATTTTTATACCACAAAAATGACTGACACACTCACCTCCAATCAAACACAAACACACAAAGACACACACAAAACACATGCATTCCGTTTTGCATCCCCACTGGGATATAAAAACAATACACACACAACAATGAGGGAAAACCTAGATATTCAGAGTTTGTGATGAAGATTAGGTAATTCCGTCAAGCGAAATGGATTTAAGGATTTACATAAAATGTTGCCACTTTTTTTTAGAGGTTTAGTGAATGCCAGACATTTTTGACCCAAAGGGCAAACATTGTATTTAGAATTCTAACACAACTGGAGGGTAAATAGAAATTTCTCAGTCATAGTGGGTGAACATTTCCAGTGAAATGCTTTACTGAATGGTGGAGTTCCCCAGGGCTGTATTTTGGCTCCGCTGTAATTTTCTATTTATATGCTCCTACTTGGATCAATTTTTTAGGAAATGTGGTCTGTCTTCTCAATGTTATGTGGATGACACTCAAGTTTATTTGCCAGTCAAACTAAACTCTGGGGGTCATAAATCCCTCAAGGCCTGTTTGACTGAGGTGAAGGCCTGGCTGTCATTATTTTGAAATCTGAAATAATTACTTTCACACCATCTGAACTCACAATCTCCCCAAAATTGGACTCAATACACTGCAAAAAATGCTTTTCTTACCTAGATTTTTTGTCTTGTTTCTAGTCCAAATATCTAAAAATTATTAAATCAAGAAAAACATGTCTTGTTTTAAGAAATAATAAGCTAATATTAAGTTTGAGTTTTAATATTGAGTTTTTCCTTAAAACAAGCTAAATAATCTGCCAATGGGGTAAGCAAAATAATCTTATGTCAAAAAGAAAAACAAGATTATTTTGCTTACCCCATTGGCAGATTATTCTGCTTGTTTTAAGGAAAAATTTTGGCATATTATTTCTGAAAACAAGACAATATGTTTTGCTTGCCTAAAGAGTTTTTCTTGATTTAAGAATTTGTATATATTTGGACTAGAAACAATACAAAAAATCTAAGTAAGATTATATATATTTTCTGCAGTGTAAGACAAGCGCCTAACACCAAGATCTTGAAGTCTAGATTAAAGACATTTTTATTTTTAAAGCCATCATGAGGTGTGACTGTTTCTTAACTTGTTTGTTGTCGTCTGTTTTTCTTTTGATATATTTGTTGGACAGCACATCAGTCAATGAAATTTGGTAAAAATTGTGCTATATTTATAAAAAGCTGTCATTGTCATGATAACAGATGAACACAAGCTGCTGTAAGCTGTTATATTTGCTGTCGTGATTCACTGGGACAGGGTGGGAACTATCAGTGTTGAAGAAAAGGTCTTGTGTTTCTTTTAAATTATCGCAGACATGATGAGACGCTCTGGATTTGGTTAGAGAGAGACGGTTCCTTGTAAACATGGGGAAAAAGTTACTTTTAAAAGTCTTGGGGGAAAGACTTTTGGGGGAAAAAAGCTACTTGCATTACATTCATTCATTTTCTTTTTGGCTTAGTCCCTTTATTAATCTGGGGTTGCCACAGCGGAATGAACCGCCAACTTATACAGTGTTTGTTTTACGCAGCGGATGTACTTCCAGCTGCAAACATCTATGCACAATCATTCACACTCATACACTACGAACAATTTAGCCTACCCAATTTACCTGTACAGCATGTGTTTGGACTGTGAGGGAAACCGGAGCACCAGGAGGAAGCCCACGTGAACACAGGGAGAACATGCAAACTCCACACAGAAACGCCAACTGACCCAGCCGAGGCTCGAACCAGCGACCTTCTTGCTGTGAGGCGACAGCACTACCTACTGCGCCACTGCCACCTACTGCCTACTTGCATTAAAGTCTTGCTTTATTTCTTTTACAAAGGTAACTAAATGTGTTACTTTTTAAAGAGCCCCTATTATGCATTACAAACGGTCATATTTTGGTTTTGGGGGTCTCCAACAACAGGCTGATATACATGCAAGGTCAAAAAACACTTTCATTGTCCAACGACTCCCATATGATTCGTTCAGCAATTCATTTGTTCCCAAACCCCTCCTTAGCGTGATGCTAATGGGTGGCTGTCACAACTGCAATTGGCAGTGGATCGCATTTAAATCAGTAAACAAAGCGGCACACAACGCATTTTCAACGTGGCATTAGACGCGACATATGAATATAAAGAGTTAACCAGATACAGTACAAGCGGTTACAAGTAACAAAACACAATTAAATACATAATTTGCAAGCTAGAGAAAAGGCGGCGGCAACCATTCTAATAACACTTACTTACACTTGTGAAATAGAGGAAGAAGCTGATCCATGAACTGTGTACTGTAAAGATCCTGTCAAGCTCTGACAAAGTCCCATACATAAATAGTCTGTTCTGGTCCTTCCTTTAACAAATTAATCCCCCATTGTAAGCATGTAGATTACTGAAGCACTCATCAGAAAAATGACAGGAACACCGCCCAAGGCTGGGGCTATAATGCTGAGATATTTTTAAATAATCTTCAACCACTGACTCTTCACTGCCTCATGTTTGGGTAGGGGAAATAACACTAACATTCCCCTCACACTTCAGAGCACAGCATCTTCGCGACATAATTCAGCCGGGATCTCCTACAGTGTTTGTCTTCCTCTTTTTCTTTCTACTGTGTTTGTGGGCTGGGTTGGGGGTTTCAGTTTTCCCGGGTCTGCCCGCGCAACAAATGGGCAGGGCTTGAGTTCCGTATCAACGTCACGCTGGCACGGCTAAAGACTCGTTACAGCGGTGATTCATTGGAACCACTCTGAGTCGACTCTTTTATAGATGAATCAATAGTTTTAAACATGGTGCACTTTCAGATTTAAGCCTTAGCTGGATATTTCACTTCACTTAGAGCTGTGTTACACACTACATGAAGATCATTTTCAAAAACCCATAATAGGGGCTCTTTAAGGAAAGTAATACATTGATATCTTTTTAGCTGAACTAGGCTTGCTTGTTTGTATATGATTTATATATACAACTGAAAACAAAAATTTCACCCTCCTGTAAAATTTAAAGAATTTTCTAAATTTTCCTAAGTGATATTTAATAGAGCAAGAACATTATTCAAAGTATATTCTACTAAATTTTTCCTCTGGAGAACATCTTGTTTATTTTAGTGTGGCTTAAGATTTTTTTTTTTCACATTGGCTACAGAACAAACCCTAGTTAAGCCTAGTTAAACCTAAGCTAAGTCTTTAAATATCACTTTAAAGGTGCAGTATGTAAGTTTGACACCCAGTGGTTGAACTAGGTATTACACTCCTGGATCAAAACAAATGCAAGCACGGGTTGCCAGATTGAGTACAGGAGGGAGTGATTTAAACTGTGTTCTAAATAAAAGCAACGACACGCGATAGAGGGAATATTTTACATATTAAAAGGAGTTTTGGTTGTAATCAACACCTTGAATTGATATATTAGAAACTGCTTCTATTTCTCACAGCTGAACAACAGAAACCTATGACAGTGATCACCTCAGGTAAACCTTGTGTGCTTTATTCAGTGCTAAATGCTAACAATGTGAGTTTGAATGCCATTCTACATGACATTTATGGCTATTTACTGAAAGCAACAACAGTTTGAAATTGAACTTTAGAACACATATGAGTGATTCAGCATCTACATTTAATGATGTTAAAGAGGGTGAACATGTATTAAACAGATTATAAACCTTAGCGTTTCGTGAGTGAGTGCATATACGGTGCTTCTGAAAGGCTGTATTTATATTTCTGTTGAGTTTCGTCTGGTGCAAACAGCCAAATTCTCAGGGGATGTTTCCTAGTGCTTGGAAAACATCTGTCATTGTGCCTATATTTAAAAGTGAATCCACACTCTACTAGTAATTACAGACCTATCAGTATATTACCTATAGTATCAAAGATTGCAGAAAAACTGATAGCCGCACAAATTACAAATTACTTAAATAATAGTTCCTTTGCTTTAGATCCATTGCAGTTTGGCTTCAGAGCAAATTACTCAAGTGAGATGGCAAATTGCTACTTCACTGAAAAAGTCAAGTCTTTATTAGATAATGGGGGGGTCGTTGGGGCTGTGTTTCTTGACTTGAGGAAGGCCTTTGATACTGTAAATCATAGAATTCTTATGTCCTCCACAAACTTTAAAATAGATAGAATCATACCTGTCTGGTCGCACACAGTGTGTTAATATACAGAATTACAAATCTGCCCCATTAGGTATGTCCACTGGTGTCCCACAAGGATCTATTTTGGGCCCTTTACTTTTTACTTTATATATCAATGATCTTCCATCCATTTGTCCTAATAATAATAATATACAAATGTATGCGAATGACACTGTTATATTTATTCATAGTAGTAGTGTGTTGCAAGTCGCTGGTACATCTTTCATCCTGGTTAGAACAGTGCTGTTTACAGTTGAACATCTCTAAAACAGTGTGTATGTTCTTTTCTAAGAAAAATAGGTTAAGTGAAGTACCAGATGTAATTGTATCAGGGGAAAGATTACAAGTTGTATCTGAGTACAAGTACCTTGGTGTTTTGATAGATTCAAAACTATCGTTTAAGTTACAGGTTAAAAAGGTTTGTAACCGAGTCAGATTCAGTTTAGCAAGTTTTAGATTTATACGTGATCAGATGTCCTGCGAGGCTGCCCTAATCTATTATCACTCCATGATTATCTCTCATATCACTTATTGTTTAACCACTAGGTCCCAAGCTAGCATTACTACGTTGAAGCCACTTGAATCATTATACAAACAAACCCTTGATAAGAAATCAGTTCAATTTCACCATTGTTTAATATTAAAGAAACATAACCTGCTTAGTTGGGAAAATTTAATAATTAAATATGTACATATTTGTTTAATGTTTAAGACCCTACATAACCCGACTTCACCACTAAATCAGTTTGTGAAAGTTAGATCGACTGCTCACCGAACTACTAGAGGTGGTGAAAGAGGGGATTGTATTATTCCTCTCAAAAAAAGTAAATTCAGTCAGTCGGTATTTTCAGTTAAAGCTTCTAGGGAATGAAACACCATCCCACCAACAATAACAAGATCACTTACTTTTCGTTCTTTTCAGTTTCATGTTAAAAATTGGTTATTGGCAAATCAGCATTGTCAGCATTAGTACTGTATTCTTGACACTTATTTGTACTGTTTGTCTTTGGCTTTTTTGTCCTTTTCTGCTGCCATCAATCTGTTTTTGTTTTTTTGCTTTTTTAATTGTATTTTATATATGATAGTGTACTTTGTTATTATGCTGTGCTTCTATTTTAGGTGTGACTTTTTAACACTCTGTAAGGGGTCTACAGATGAAAAATAGCCATTCTTGGCTAATTCTGCCACATTTTACAGTAATGTTTATTAATGTGCATTGACCCTGTAAACAAATAAATTAAACTAAATTAAAATTGCTCATCACTGCATATCTCGTCACAAAGCGTGTTGTTAGGACACGCGGCTACAATGTAACCTGCTCATTTAATGTTTACGTTCGTAATATTTATATCATTTGATAATTAATAACCTCATGTGGAACTGAATCTGTCTTATTTCCACGTCTGATACTGTCCATTTCGCTCACGGATGCATGCTTTCAGAGCCTTTCTGAATAAATGAATGAAATATGCTGTTTTCCAACAAGGCAACCCGGAGTGCTGAAATATAATTGGCTAAACTGGCATTGTGCAGGTTAAATTTAGCTAAATAAAGACAGCGTTTCGGCACGGAAAAAACATTTTCAAAGCAGAATATCTGAATTCAGCATTGTTTTTCAGTTAAACAAGTATGTTGACTTGGGATGTTTCTTAAATATCTGCACATATATTATGGTATTTTTATGCTTTAGAAGAGTCAAAAACTTACATACAGCACGTTTCAGCTGAACACTAGTATATTGCAAAATAACTACTTAAATAATATGCATTGTGATAAATGCATAGACAAAAGAAATTAGTTATTAAAACTAGTATATCTAAACATGTTAAATAAATCTTCGCTCCATTAAACATCACATGGGAAATATTTGAAAAAAAAACTGGAGGGCAAATAATTGTGTTTAACTGTACATATCTTTTTAGCCACAGCCATATCACCTTGCAGCCCAGGGGCTAAGCCTGGTCAGTACCTGGATGGGAGACCACATGGAAAAACTAGGTTGCTGTTGGAAGTGGTGTTAGTGAGACCAGCAGGGGGCGCTCAACCTGCAGTCTGTGTGAGTCCTAATGCCCCAGTATAGAGAAGGGGACACTATACTGTCAGTGAGCGCCGTCTTTCAGATGAGACGTTAAACCAAGGTCCCATCTCTCTGTGCTCATTAATCATTCCATGACACTTCTCATAAAGAGTAGTGGAGTAACCCAGGTGTCCTGACCAAATTCCCTCCATCAGCCCTTAACCATCATGGCCTCCCAATCATGCATACATATACTGATGACCAGAAAAGCAACATTTACTTAAATAATGCAACAATAAGAGATTACTATCTAGTATACTTGTTCCTGCTGCTTGCTATTGTGCTACTGTGCTGTCATGGCGACGTAAGTAAAAGTGCCATAGTATTTAATCACATGATGCTTTTATAATCTTTTATAACCTCCCATCTGGACTACTCCAATGCCCTATATTTAGGGGTGAGTTTTCTATTTCTCGTCTGCAACTTGTTCAGAATGCAGCTGCGCGTTATTTAACTGGCATACGCAAATACGAGCACATCACCCTGGTTTTATCTTCTCTTCACTGGCTGTCCGTGCATTTCAGGATCCATTTAAAATTACTTGTATTTGTTTTTAAGTGTCTGAATAGTGCTGCACCCCTTTACCTCTCTGAGCTTCTTTGTCCCTACACACCTTTGACCATCGCTCAGGACAGCCGACCAGCTCCTTCTGGGTGTACCCAGGACAAGTCGAAAGCTCAGAGGGAATCGGGCTTTTGCTGTGGCCGCACCAAAGTAGCGGAATGAGTTGCCGTTGTATATTAGACAAGCCTCTTCCATTACTGTTTTTAAATCTCTTCTTTAAACCCACTTGTTTAATTTGGCTTTTAGCACAGCATGTGATGTTGACATTTTATGTTTATTTATTTATTTATTTATTTATTTTTAAAGTATTTGCTATGCTTTGTTTTACTATCTATCGTCAGCACTTTGGTCTAAAGTGCTTTATAAATAAACTTGAATTGAATTTAATTTGTAGACTGCTAGATGACCATTAACCGTTTTCTCAGAGGATGACAAGCTGACAAAACTTGCTGTCACTCTGATACAAGTTTTATTTTGGGAGAAAATTACAAAGCACTGCAGTGTTTGTCTGTTCTATGTTTGTCGGAGATAATTAGTCTACAGAAATGTGCATATACCATTTAAAGTATGAAGCGGATCGGTCAGTTCTTGTCACGAGACTCACAGTGCGCTCGCAGCATTCATTCAACTGGGTGTGTCTGGAAGCGGAAAGCGTTCCAAAGACGTCTGTTTCTTACTCATTTTGCTGCTTGTGAGTTAAATTTGGGAGCTCAAGTGACTGAGATGTGAGAGAATATGGTCACTTTTCAAAATAAAAGATCGTTCAGACTCAGATAATAAATAAAACAGAAATAATTAATGATTTATTGTGCAGCCCGGTACCAACTGATCCACGAACCGGTGAATAAGAGATTACAATCTAGTATACTTGTTCCTGCTGCTTGCTATTGTGCTGCTGTGATGTCATGGCAACGCTGCCTTTTGACTCGTTGATTATCAATAATATTATATAGTAAAGTTTAATCAAGTTAAATTAAATGTTTTAAAAAATTTCTTCATAGTATTTGATAAAGCGATAAACAGTTATAACAAAGCATTTTCGGTTTTGTTTTTTGGCCATATGCAGCCATCATTTTAGGTTTTGGCATTGAATTTTTATTTTGGTGCATCCCTAATTAAAACACTTTAAAATACCATGTGACCTGCTCTTTAAAAGTCCCGTGAAGTGCTTTGAAATGTGCATTTCGATATTTAATATAATGTCAACTGAAACATGAAGAGACAGCAGGACATAGAGTAGCTCCTCCCCTTTATAAAAAACAGCCAATAGTGTTTTGTTTTCATCTCAGCTCTGCCAATGAGATTGGTTGAGCTCAAGCGCATCAAATGAAAAGCCAAAGAAAAGAAGCAGGCAAGGCTTGTCAAATACTAGAGAGTATTTGATTGCAATATGAGGTGACGTGAAAAAAAAATCATTGATCGATTTAGGCGAAAATGACAAACTGCAAACTTTGGATGTTTATATCTTCTAAATGTGAATTTTGTCTCTGTTTGAGCACACTAGCTTACAGATATCCTTAAGACTAACGTACTGATACTGACATTTTTACCATTGATTGACTATGGTGATGTTTTATTTATGAATGCCTCAATGTCTTCAGCCTTTAAACTCTGTTTATCACAGCGCTCTGAGGTTTGTTACAGGCTGTCAGAGACTAACTCACCGTTGTGAACTGTATGCCAAAGCTGAGTGGTCCTCATTAGCTCTGTTTCCATCCAAACATGTGAATGAACTTTATGCGCAAAACTGGATTATTGCATAAAAGACGTGCGAATAGAGCATCGTTTCCATCCAACGAGTCAACTCGAACAAAACCGTCACTTCCTGATTAACTGGCGCCAAATATCAACAGTAACAACTGAATTTACTGCAGTAGAAGAAGCTGCGTCAATCTTTTCTTCATCTAATAAATGACTTGCGCCTCAGAAGGCAATCCTGACATACAGTAAATGTGCGGTGGCGTTTGAAGATGTCAGACGCGGAGCACAGACACTCTTGATTCTGGATGTCATTAATAATATAATAATGCTAATACGTAAACAGTAAGGCATTTTAGAATGACCAAAACAACATTTCAGATGGTTTATAATGTGCTCAGCCTGCTGGTTTGTCCATTAACACACATTTTTATCATCACATGATCTCTTATAACAAAATCACATGACCTTTTTTAATGCCCATGGTGGAATTTGTGCAGTAAAAGTGTTTTCGTCGTAGTTTATGCGCATCTTTTCTTATTGAATAAAAAGTTTATCCTTCTCAGTTATGCGCATAGGTTTTTTATGCGCATTTTCAAAATTTACGCACATCATGGCGTTTCCATCAACCGTTTTTTATGTGCATATTTAAAATGCACATAAAAATAGGTGGATGGAAACATAGCTATTGATTGTAAGAAGGAACACTCACTGGATGACTCTGGTCTACAAGGCTTTTCTGGGTCTGGCGCCTTTATACCTATTTTCCCTTCTTCATAGGTCAAAAAGCCGCTATGCCCTACGTTTAAGTGAAATTTATAATTTGTTGGCTCCCTGGGATCGAACTGAAATAAGGAAGCGAGCCTTTAGTCACGTTGCCACCTCATCCTGGAATACTAAACAGAAAAAGTGACTTAAAGGGCACCTAGGTTACCCCTTTTTCCAGATTTAAAGGGCACCTATGGAAAAAAAAATCTTTTTAAGCTGTTTGGACAGACATAAGTGTAGGTATAGTGTATAGAGCGTCATATTGGGGTGATATAAACACACTCAGTGCTTTTTTTTTCAATTTAACAACATAAAAATGGTGGAGCAATTGGAGCGGTTTTGAGACTGACCGCAACTTGACGTAGGAGTGTGGTCCCCCCGCCCACCAATGTTGATTGACAGGTGTGCATTACTATATGCTCAGTTTGTTTTCACGTCCACCATTTTCAGCGTGAGTCAAAGCGACGTCACCAAAGAAACACCCTTGCTCTATTTTTAGATGTAAGGCTCATTGGGCTCAACATTCACCACGTTATCGCTCTCCTCCACGCCAGTGTTTGTGAGTTTTGGTGGGTTTGCATACATGTGTACTTTTCATTGTGTCTTCCGTAAACTACAGCCATTTGCATTTCCCGTGGTCACAGAAGCTCCCTGTCATCTAAACTAGGTGCAGCTGGAAAGTGCGAGCGCGTTGCCTCACGTTCGCTCACTATTCTGCTGCCTAGGTCGCCTCTATGGACACGCTGGCCCTGCTCAGGACACTGTTCATATTTCAGCCGCGCCACAAAGCGTTATCTGAATAGTTTCATTTTAAATAACATGTGAATGTGCGCGTCTGGTCTGCCTGTCTGTAGCCATACACAAAGCGGGGGAGCTCTTGGTTCCGCCTCTTTGTTAAGTTGGGCGAGAAGTCGAAACGAACTGTGTACACGCCCCCCAAAATGACACTTTTTATGACACTTTTTAACATCATAATAAAAAAATCTGAATTGTGTTTTAAACTGAACCTAAACTGGCCCACTCAGAAGAACCATAATATTAATATTACATCTTAAAAAAGGGGTGAAATAGGTGCCCTTTAATATAATATAAAGTCTTTTGTGTCCCCAGAATGTGTCTGTAAAGTTTCAGCTCAACACACCCATCAGATTATTTATTTTACCTTTCACTAGGTTGTATTTTATAGCTCTCAACAGCTTTTTGCGGTTTTTGTGTACTGCGCCTTTAAGGCTAGTCCTCCCCGCCCACCGTTCCCACGTGCCTGTCAGCGTGCCTCAGTCTCCACCCTCGGCTGCCTCAGACAACTGACACAGACATAAAGGAAGCAGATCTCACTTAACGTTTGTGAGAAATACTACAGTAAGAATTTTGCAAATAAGTATTTGATGCATTTGATGTGGAGTTGCAACGATGAGTCACACACAGTGTCGTTACAAAGTTCACTCACACACACAGATGCAAGCTGCATCTCAAATGGCACACTATACACTATGCACGCATGCACTTATGTCCTTATGCACTTAAACACTCAAAAGCATAGTATATGTAGTGTTGTCCCAAATGGAACACTAATGCTTTTTTACTAAGCGGAAATTTAACCTGTTTCCCTGAAGACGATTGACGATTGCCAAATCAGTGAAATAAATGAACAAAGTACCAAATAACACCTGCCGTGAGTATTAACCATCGGGAGGCACTATAATCACTCTCATAGGAGAATTTCGCTTTCACAATCTAAAATAAATAAAGTTATCCAACATGTGTGCCCGAAAGCTCCGCCCCTTCCGCTACGTGAGCAAAGCTGCGCCCGTTGAGTGCCTGAAGTGTCCATCATTACATACTTCATTTTACCGGTCGAATGAGTGCATCATCCGGGTAATTAAAGTGCACTTATTATTGTTAGTGTTGTCAGTGTAAACGCACTTCTTACACTATTTATACTACAAAATGGCGTAGAATAGTGCATAAGTATGCAGTTTGGGACGCACCTACAGACACACACACACAGCACGGACACACACGCATACAGCATGCACATTTAGCTTTGCACTGTTTTTGCACGCAAATGTGACAGGATACAGGTTAATCGCCACTGCTGTATGGATATCTGTTACGTTAATGTACAAAATAAACCTGATTTAATGACCACAATCCGGGATTGAATCGTCTTTAATAATTGTTCTGACACGCGGCTGTGCTGATGAAGTAAACCTGAAGTAAATCACTGTAATTCATTAACATGCACTGTTTTAAAACATTTTAAGCTTGTGAAACTCACTCTTGATCACATTTGATGATGATTGATGATCCTAGCAAACTGAACAGATCTTTTATTGACGGTTGCTTTGCGCACGTCCTGTCTTGTTGATTTGATTATACGCAGTACTACGGAGACATGTTAATACGCAGCTGTCAGTCAATTCTGTGGGCGGGGGGACCGCACTCCTACGCCAAGTTGTGGTCGGTCTCAAAACCAACCACATGTTTTATGTTGTTAAATTGAAAAAAAAAGGACTGGGTGTGTTTATATCACCCCAAATATGACGATCTATACACTATACCTACACATATGACTGTCCAAACAGCTTGAAAAGGAGATTTTTCACCATAGGTGCCCTATTAATCCAGATTAAATCATCTTGAGCTATCCTTTATAACAAACAACAACAGTCCATTTCTCAATGTGTGTTTTAACATATTGTAATGTGGTATGCCTGAATAACCAAACTGTATTTTTTATATTATTATTATAATTTTTTTTTCATAAGTCTTGTGCTGCAGACCTCTTGGCTAGATCACCCTTGAAAAATGAGATCTCGATCCCAATGGTTTTTTTTTATCAGGTTAAATAAAGAAACATATACATATTTAACATCTAAAAAAACATTATTTTAATTTCAGGTGATTTTTAATAACCCAATAAACTTACAAAAAGATGAAAAACGCCCTGCCTTACATTGTTGCTCCTAACAAATGTGTGTTACTAAAAGATTTGCTATAAAAAAGTGGCCAAATGAACAGCAGACCTGAACGCACAGTTCTTGAACTGAATAAACAAATGCTGTCTGCCTCTTTTCAGCCTTTAGAGGAGAGATGCTTTTAAAAATGGCCTTTATTAGAGCAGATGTCATGGCACAGAGTCTCACCATCTGTGGACAGCAGCGATTGTGTGGTTTGTTTGTGGGGAAGAAAAAAACCGTGGCACTGATTCTTGTTTCTCTCCAATGACTTGTACTTTGCCTGCTGAGAAGCTTCTATTGGTGAATTTCTTGATGCCCACAGAGAGCCTTTAACTGGCATTGAAAAAAGGCCATTAGCTCTTTGATTCCTCCAGAGATGCTGGCAGAGAGATGGACACACTGGCATGAAAGGTGCTGGAGGTCTGAACACTGAATGTGTTCATGATCTTCACTCATTAGTGATCTTGCTTTCACACCTGCTCTATATGCATGCTACAGTTTAAACATGATTTGTAATCGTTTTATAGAGGACGCATTGTATTGATCAGATGTGGAAAAACATTTAGAGAATGTTGGAAAAGATGATAAACCCCAAATATGTGCTGAAAACAAACATTACCAACCAGCCAACCAACTCAGAAAACAATGGGCAAACCAGCACACATGTGTACACATACCACTTAACTGGAGCTTCCAATAGCTGTAAATATGTTTATACTGTACAGACTGTACATTTCTGTATATTCTGCATGTTTTACATTTTCATAATAGTTCACTCTGTGTGATTTATGAGCCATTTTCCTCATGGGGACCAATAAAATGTCCCCACAAAGTCAAAAATTGCTGCTATTGTTTGGGTATTTTGTGCCAACAATGTAAGGAATACAAGGCGTGCGCACACAAACACACTAACTAAAAAACTGTTCAACAAACCAACCAATCAGCCACATAACTGGAAAACAAATAAACTAACTAACAACTTAGGAACAAGACAATAAGTTTGTGTGTCCACCGAAGCGTTTTTGCCTCAGCTTTCAGTAGTATTACAATAAATGTACATTATAATGGTATTTAAACTCACATTGGGAGTATTTAACACTGAATAAGGCACGTAATCTGTACCTGAGGTGATCATTGCCATAGTAGAATATGCTGCTGTTTTGCTGCGACGTTGCTACTAAAATACACATTTTGTGTGTCGGCGTTGCTGATGGTCAAGAAAAAACATGGAAGATATACTATTTATCACATGCCACAGTACCGCATCGTATGTTGTTACCATCTGTAGGCCACAGTGTTACAAACTGAAAGTCTTTAGCAGATTATTTGTTGACAGCTGCATAGTGGGGCTGCACGATATTTGAAAAACTTGATATTGCCATATTTAGGCCTATTCCCAATTCTACCCCTTAGCCCTTCTCCTTATTCCTCGTTTTGCGCGTTCCCGTGAAGAGGTAGGGGTGTCCCAATTCTTTTTAGCTTGAAGGCGCGGGGCTAAAGGGAAGGGGAAGATACCCCTTTGAACGAAGATTTTTCAGGACCACACTCAAAACCAAGCTACACCAGCTACAGCGGCAGTTTTACTGCTCCCGGAAGCTTTTATAAAATAAAACGCAAAAATAAAAATCGCTAAATTTCACGATCTATAATCCCTAATAATAACTCCTGTACAGCAGTCCCACAACATTCTGACACTCGATGACACTCGAATCCCCTGTCAGAAAAGTCTAGTGGCTGAGAATGAGCGTTTTACAGTGTCTGCTATAATGTTAATGTTGTTTTTAGTGTGTTTACAGATGAATATGGCCACGGTGTAAATGCACAATACTGTAACAATCTTATTGCCACATTAGATCATTATGATAACATAATATATGCCTTCAGTGATTTCCTGAAGATAAATACCAAAAAATAACACAACTGGAATAACTACAGCAGTCGCCATCGTCTGATCTCATATGAAGCAAGAGATTGTGATGACATATGATGACGTGTGCAGGTGCTGTAGAGCTGTCCCAATTCTTAGGGGTAAATTTTGAAGCCCTTCCCCTTCACACTCGGTTGCCATGGGGAAGGGGTACAAAAATAGAATTGGGATTGGGCCTTAATATAAATATTTTTTGCAATATATTGCAATATGAATACAATTTCAACAGATGGACCAAATAGGTCTAATGTTTTTTTCTGGGAGGTCTAACAGTATTCAGGTATACAAATTTAATAATCAATAAAATAAAATAATTCAATAAAATGCTTTATCAAATGTCTAAATTCTCACGTTTTCTTTAAGAAACATTTTCTAGACAAGCAAAAATATTGTTTTGTTTTCAGACATAATGTCAAAATTAAGTCATTTTTCCCTAAAACAAGCTAAATGATCTGCCAACAGGGTAAGTAAAATAATAATGTTCCTGGTCAGTACCTGGATGGGAGACCGCATGGGAAAACTAAGGACGCACTCACACTATGCTATCCAAACAATGCCCAGGCACAATTCCCGATTCGTTTGAGAAGTGTGAGTGCTCTGAATTGGACACAGGCACGGTTCAGCTGGCTGGCTCTGACCCGGTTAGAAGAGATGTGCCAGAGAGCGGTTCACTTTGGTTTTGGTGCGATATGCTTGTAGTTTGAGTGCAAAGCGCCTGAGCCTGAAACTGAAGATGCGACACAACGTCACTTTTAAGGGACTCTTTTATATGGATTTTTTAATCTTGCTTACTTTTCAATGAACAAAAAATGTCATAGTCTTTTAAAGACGCAAACCCCTTTGCTGCACGTCAGCTGCACCTTCAGCAAACCTCCTAATACCTGCAGCACGAGGACTTTATGATCATTTATGAGTGTCAAAAATGACTCATCTGTTTGGCAAATTATTTGACAGCAAGTTACTGCATATCAAACGACCAAAATGATATAACTAAAGAAATGTCCACTGTGCTGAGCGAGAGCGCTTCTCTTCTTAAACTGACAAGCGCATCATTGATGATGCAAGCGTGCTCCGACTCGAATGCAATGTGAGTGCGGGCTGTCGGGGCAGAGGGGAGGGGGGACAAGCGCACTTCGGCATGGTTCAAGGCAACTGTACATAGTGTGAGTACGCCCTAACACTGAATAAAGCACATAATCTCTACCTGAGGTGATCATTTCTATAGTAGAATATGCTGTGGCATCATGGAAAATAGAAAACATTTCTAAAATAGAAATTTTATGTTGCTTTCACAGAGAGTTAGGAAAAAACTCGTTTTAACATGGAGGATACCTTTTATCGCATGACACAGTGAGCACGATGTAACAAGCTGAAAGTCTTCAGCAGATTATTTGTGGACAGTTGCGTAATATTGTCTCGCCCCTTCTCCACTGTGATTGGACGGCTAGCTCAAAACTGGCACTGGTGATTTTATTATTTCTAATAATAAATTATAATTAATAAAATAATAAAATAATTGCTCATTTCTAATTTATAATCTAATACAGTATTCACTGTGCTAAACATCAAGCCTTAGGGAGCAATAATAACAATACTTTCCATTAATAAAATTATGAAACAAAAACAAAATTACAATAAACAGCCAACAATCATTGTGTAGTTTATATTATATAGTTACTACTTTTAGAGCTTGAAACAGTCCATGAAAACCAACATGCAGATTCTTCAGAGCATGCTTTTGAGTTATGGATCAACATCACAGAGAGCAAATAATTGGAGTATTTTGGGTCTGAACGACTCCTTTAATGCCGTCTGCCACATAAAACGAGACTCATTCATGATGCACCGCCGCTAATTTGTGTCACGTTCATGAAGAACGTTCCAGCTTTCTCTGAGGCACAAAATGAAGCGTAATTAGCCGAGGCATTCAAAGCCACACAGCTGTTTATAAAGCTCATTCCAGGAACAGAATAAAGAGATTCCAGCTGGATTTCACTTGTCTGGTGCAAAGTGGCGTATGTGATCTTATTAACTATGGAGCCAGAAATATGACAAAATTATTTGAATTTTTATCATATATGGTTTGATTTATAGACAAGTGTCAATTACTCTTCCCTGAAGCCAGAAGTTTGACCTCTGATTTACTTTCTGTATAATTTGAATTAATGCGGTTTGAATTTTAGAATGTTGATTCTAGTTTAGAACATTCACATTCTAAATTATATGAATGCAATATTCTATTAGGTAAATTGACACTTATCACAAGGAATACTTGATTCTGATTGGTCAATCACAATTATTCGAGATATGATATTCTCAGATAACAACTGCAGAAACTAATACAAGTAATGTATTGAACACACACACACAGACACAGACACAGACACAGACACAGACACAGACACACACACACACACACACACACACACACACACACACACACACACACACACACACACACACACACACACACTTTGTTAAGTTAGCCTGGAACTAATAAAAAAACTACTCTGTTAAGGTCAATATTATAAGCTCCCCTTAAGAAATATTTTTCGATTGTCAACAGAACAAACCACTGTTGGCACTTGCAAAACAAGAAATTAGTTATTAAAACTACTGTTATTAAACTTTATTTAAAATTTTTTTTAATCTTTATTAAACAACCCTTCTATAATAATATTTATTCAATTTATTATTATATATATATATATACACACACAAAATTTAATTAAATAAAAAAATAAACAAATCAAATTAATAAATATATAAAATAAAACATTAAATAATTAAAAAAATTATTAATTAAAAAATAATAACTAAAACAATTGTTTATTTAAAAAAATAAACTAAATAATATAATAAATAAAATAAAACATCACATAAATAAATAAATAAATAAATACTAATATAAATAAATAAAATAAAAAATAAATAAATAAATAAATAGTTACTAAAACTAATATGTTTAAAATGTGTTAATACACACACATAATAAACAGCATTTGGGAAATGTTTGAAAGAATTTAAATTAAATAAAGAATGAACAAATAAATAAATAAAGCAAATAAATAAATAAATAAATAAAATAATAATATAAAATAAAAATTTATAATACATAAAAATACTAATATAAATACATAAATAAAAGTTTTAAATAAATTAAAGAAATAAAAAACTAATAAATATAAATATATATAAAATATATAATAAAATAAATAAAATACATAAATAAAAAAATATTAATATAAATACATAAAAAAAATAAATAAATAAAAAATAAATAAATAATTCAATGATAATAAAAAACGTATAGATAAATAGAAAATACTAATATAAATACATAAAAATAATAAAATAATAAAATAAATATATAAATAATAAATAAATACATATTCAATAAAAATAAATAGAGACATAAAAATATTAATATAAATAATAAAAAATAAATAATAATAAATAAAAACAAACAATAAATAACAATGAAATAAATGAATAAATAAAGGCATCACGGTGGCACAGTGGGTAGCACAATTGCCTCACAGCAAGCCTGTCGAGCTTTATTTTGTGAGAACAACCGTCTAACATACCTTATAATAACACAGTATATCTTATAACTCCATTTACTAAATCTTTTTAGCCAAGATCTGCATGCCACGGAAGCCTATTAACATTTGGAAAGTCTTACCGTGGTGGCAGATCTTGCTTCATAATAGAACAAGTAAACACATCCAATAAAAACTCTCAGTGTCCCTCAACACCTGACACACAAACCATCTGGCGTAAAGGCACCATTCTGTCATAGACCACCGCGGCCTGCAAACGTCATCCATCTGAGCATATACAGAGCAGTCGCTAACACTAGGAGACTACACACACTTTTAAACATTTACTCAAACACTCTTGTTTTTTAGCAGGTTTTAAAAGACCCTATTAAATCTCCACCTCCAGGCATAACGTCAATACAGTATGAAGCCAAACTGTCTTTTGGACATGTCTGCCAACTTAAGAAACTTTCAGATTTGTCTGCCAACACAAAAAGAAACGGGCTGTGTTCCAAATGCCAGTGTGCTGCACGTCTATCTACTGTCTAATTTGGCAGCTCATTTCAAAGAGAGTAACTCAACTGAGGAGAGATTTACTGTGTGGCTCAGTTAATAAATCAATTGGATTAAACATTCAGCACTCCTCATGGAACACACTAATAAGCACACAAAAATCCACAAACACTGGGCTATTTTTATATTTATCAATATTTTACAGTAAAATATCAAGTGAAATTGATATCCCTGTAATACTCATTCATGAAGTAAAACCATTTAAAAGTAATATAGACTTTCTTCATGTTACATGCCGTGATTTTCACAGAGTAGATTATGATTAATAATTCATCTGACTTTTCAGGTCTAGGAAAAAAAAACTACCTAAAAACAATTAAAGCAACTGTAATTAAAAAAAGCTGGCCTGAAAACAACTGGCAAATGAATAAACACACCAACAAAACCACGAAAATCAGAAAAACCAACAACAACAGAAAGACAAATAAACCAACTAACAATCTTAAAACAGAAAGCAAACTGCAAATAAATGA
>CAIGQZ010001492.1:30270298-30292034 GCA_903798205.1 Danio tinwini | reverse complement strand
AAAAATGACCAGAAAACAAACAAACCAATCAGAAAACTGCAAACAAACAAACTATTAACTACAAAAAAAGACCAGAAAACAAACAAACCAATCAAAAAAATGCAAACAAACCAAACAATTAACTAGAAAAATTACCAGAAAAAAAACAAACCAATCAAAAAAACGCAAACAAACCAACCATTTACCTAGAAAAATGACTAGAAAACTAACAAACCAATCTGAAAACTGAATGGAAATAAACAAACCAACTACAGTAATTAACTGATCAGAAGACTAACAAAGCAACTAATTACTGGACCGGAAAACAAGCTTACCAATCAGAAAGCCAACTGAAAAAAACAAACAAATTAAGCAATTAACTGAAAAAATGGTCAGAAAACAAATAAATCAATCAGAAAAACAACAGAAAAACAAACAAACCAATTAAGAAATAAACAAACTAGTTAATTGACTAGAAAACCGACTAGAAAACAAACCAACCAACCAGGAAATTGACTAAAAAAACAACAAATTAACTAGAAAAATGACAGAATAACAAACAAACTAACCAGAAAACTGCAATAAATAAATAAATAAATAACTAGAATAGAAAGATGACCAAAAAAAAACAATCAGACAAACAAACCCACTAATTAACTAGAAAAGCAGCCAGAAAACAAACTGATCAATCAGGTAATTGACTGGAAAACAAACAAACCATCTAGTTAACTAAACGAATGAACAAACAAATGAACCAATTAACTGAACAAATGACTACAATAATGAAATGGAAAGAAATCAATCAAAAAAAAACAACCAAAACTACTGGAAAGCAAGCAAATCAACCATACAAAGGAAAAAAATAACCAAGAAAACCTTAAACAAAGCGACCGGATGGATGAGACTGTGGGAAACCATGAATGAATCACCAAGGAACAAAAACACTGATACAACAACTCCTAAATAAAATCCAACACCAAATAATCTGCAAAACAGTGAGCATTTCAGGTCAAACACAACAGGTTTTCTCAGGACTGGCGTCCCTCAGGTGCCATCGGGCCTGAAAAATTGCTCAATGCAAATCAAAACCATTTATATGATTTTTATGGCACAATTACGGAAGCCACTGAGAAAGTACTGGCAAACCAGGAGATGAAATGATACACGTTTTCTAATAATAAATAAAAAAAGTGCTGAAGAGACAAGCACCAAGGGGGGCTTTAGCTGGAATAAATGCAAGACACATGGCTAAAAACCAATGATTTCCTTAAAACTAAAGAGGATTCTGAGAAACTGGCTTCTGTCTGCAGGGATGGAGAGAAAGCTGCGTCCAGGATTATGTGAAATGGACACCAGAGAATAAGACAAGCGGAATATTCACTGACATTTTTATGCACTGTAAAAGTCATTCATTTAGTTTTTCTTAAGAAACTGTTGGAGACCATGTATCTAGTGTGTAATTTAACAATTCATAATTCATTGTTGTAATTGTGTAATTCATTGTTTTATGAACTGATGAAACTAATAGAAATTATTTGCGGAAAGTGGAGAATACTGAAACTTGAGTATCGATAAGTTCGATTAACTTAAAGATTTTAGTACACTAAACTCAAAAGAAAACCCTCATTTCCTAACAAGCTAGTTTGCATTGCTAAAAAAATAGGTTGCATGCACATATAAAATTGATAATATTAATTGTTAAATAAGTATTATATTAAATATAATATATTATATCATATCAAAATGCAAATATAATATTCAAATGCTTTACATATTTTGGTGAACTGTTCCTTTATGTAAACTCGAATGGGGGGGGGGGGGGGGGGTTGCCATAATATTTTTCTGTTTTCATTAGCTATGTTTCCATCCAAAGATGCAAATTAAATGTATGCGCAAAACTACATTATCGTATAAAAGATGACCAAAAAAAAAACAATCAGACAAACAAACCCACTAATTAACTAGAAAAGCAACCAGAAAACAAACCGAACAATCAGGTAATTGACTGTAAAACAAACAAACCATCTAGTTAACTAAACGAATGAACAAACAAATGAACCAATTAACTGAACAAATGACTAGAATACTGAAACAGAAAGAAATCAATCAAAAAACCAACCAAAACTACTGCAAAACAAGCAAATCAACCATACAAAGGAAATAAATAACCTAGAAAACCAACTTGGTAAACTCGAATAGGGGGGGGGGGGGTGTTGACATAATGTTTTTCTGTTTTCATTAGCTATTAGCTATATTACCATCCAAAGATGCAAATTAAATGTATGCGCAAAACTGAATTATCGTATAAAAGACGTGCAAATAAAGCAGCGTTTCCATCCGTCACATCCTGATAAACTGGCGCCAAATATCAACAGTAAAGACAGATTTTGCTGTAGTAGAAGCTGCGTCTATCTTTTCTTTATTTAATAAATGACTTGCACCTCAAAAGACAGTATGCTGTTGGCATAGTGAACACATGGTGGTGTTTGAGGGCATGTGATGTGAAGCACAGACGCTCTTGACAGTTCTGGAGGTCATTAATAATATAATAACACTAATACTGAAACAGTTAAGGCGTTTTAGAAGGACCAGAACAACATTTCAGGTGTTTTACAGTGTGCTCAGCCTGATGGTTTGTCCATTAACACACATTTTCATCATCACATGATCTCTTCTAACATTAATCACATGACTTTTTTAATGCACATACTGGAATTTGTTCAGTAAAAGTGTTTCCATCATAGTTTATGTGTATCTTTTCTTATCGAATAAAAGCTTATCCTACTCAATTATGCACATGCTTTTTATGCTCATTTTCAAATCCAAAATGTGTATAAAAATAGTTGGATGGAAACATAGCTATTTTCTGTTTGTACACATTGAAGTACAACACTTTACATACTTTTTTTTTTACAACAATAACATTGCTGCATTTAAATATACAAAAATAAAACAATATCTGTTTGTAATAAACAAAACTAAACAACCAAACAAAATATAAAATGCTGCTCCATTTTTTGGTTAATGGTTATCAATTCAAAGGTGACCATACTGAATACAAGGTACAACACATGTATTTAAAAAAGTGTCTATGTTCAGTGAGACTGGGCCTGCATTGTCCACTCGAAGGGTGCTTTCACACCTAGACTTTTGTTCCGGAACCTGGCACGTTTGCCCAGTTAGCGCGGTTCGTTTGGCATATGTGAACAGGGCAATCGTGCTCGGATCCGCGCCAAAGCAATTGCTCATTCAGGCGGTCTCGGCTTGATTGAAACGAACTCTGGAGTGGATTGATTGTAGTGAGAAAGCGATATGATCCGAGCCCGGCTATATCACAGTGTTTTATGGACATGTAATAGGCATACGGCTATATAAAGAGAGAATTATGAGTAGGGCGGGAGGTCATTCCAGACATCCCAAGTCTCCCGGAAGTTCTGGGAGTCTTCCGCAAATGCACAGATACTCCCGGATGCCCACAAACGAGTGATAATCTCCCGGAAATCGCGCGTCTCTATCCCGGTCCTCAAAATACATTGCGCACCCTTCTCATCACCCCTCCCCACCGCATCCCTCCTCGCTCTTCAGACATGTCGCGCGCACCCTGTCAAACACCACCAAACCACCCCAACAGCTGAGCGGGACTCTTCAAAATAAACCGTGAAACTCTGACCAATGTGAGGAGCGTTTACTCACACGTGACTTATTTTAGCTATTTTGGTCCGTTTAGAAACTTTGCCGTGTGAAAGCGAACCGCACCAAGAACAAAGAGCAACAATGGAACAATTTTAATCCCTGTTTCGGAACAAATGAATCGATTCACAGGTGTGAAAGCACCCTGAAAATTATTCATCAACTTCTTCCTCTGTTAAATTCACATCTTTGATGTAACTGATGAAAGGACTCCATGTATTTTCAGATACATGCTGTTTAGCTATATTTATATTAAGTTATATTTTATACAGGCAGAAAGTGGCAGGGGTTTATGGATGTCATGCAGAGATGGAGAATGAGGATGTGTGAATGTAATACCTAGTTCTGTGCTGCTGCTCCATTGGTTTGCGTTTGGCTGGAGCCTCCAGCTGCTGCAGGTGCCGATGGCGGCGTTTACGGCACGGAGCCACGTCTGTGATGTCATTCAGACCGTCGTCCATCGGGCTGCTTTCTGGCATCTCTGAGAGACGAAACATGGAGATGTTAATAGGCTCTAACAGACGGCGCAAAAGCATTTAAGACGTTAAAGACATCCATTAGATGTTTAATTTCTTAATTTCATTTAAGAAATTTCAGTTAAGCGCAAAGCTTTCTAAATTCAATTTTTATTTCCAGCTAATTAATAAATGAACACTTATAATGAAGTGTGGTCAAAAAACTGAGTTATATCCAAACACACGTCCTGTTCTTATGCCCCATATGGTGATGCAGACGTCTCCAAAACCCCACAGGTGGACAAATCCAAACTTGTTTTATTAAAGCAAATATAAATCTGCATATAATAAATACTACCACTACTACTACTATTAATACTAATAATAATAATAATAACAACATTAAACTGATGCAAATGGTCATGACTAAACTGACTAAAACAGAGCCGGATTCCACCAAAGCCCCCCGAGGTGAGGAAGGCATGGAGGCAGTGGTTTTAATATTTATGTAGAAAATTGTATTTTATTAACATTTTAATTCTTTAATTTGTTCATATGTAAAGATATTTGTGTATTGCTGTACATCCTGTGTGCATAAAGCAGTGTGTTCGAGTGTTACCTGCATATGTACATAACTAACGTCCTCTTTAAATACTTAAAAGCTCTGCGACACTGACTTCAGAGCAGCTTTAAGTTGGTAAATGGTACTTCAGTTGCCTCAAAATAACAACGCGCCAACAATGCGCCTAAACACACCTCCTTTTCAGACCAGCACTCCAATGAGTGCACAAAGTAGTGCAACTGAGTCTGTACCAGTAGTTTTGAGAACAGTGCTCAGCATAAACGTAGAGTAAATATAGCCAATATATTTGGGTGCTTTTAAAGTGAACAGTTTTATTAAACAGGTATATTCATTAAAATAAATGAGTTTGATGACCCAACATCTTTAGAAATAAAAAAATAATACATTCAAATTTAAACGAGTTATTGCAAAAAAATTTAATTACAACTACAAATGAACTCAATTTGCTCTTTTGGTAACACTTTAAATACACACTATGAATCATCTATTAAGCATTAGTAAATAGTGAATTAATTATCTGTTAAGCATTAACTCTACATTAACAGACGTTAGTAAGCAGAGTTTACAACTGCAGATACAAATGCTGTATTCTTGACTAATAAGTACATTTATAATGTGCTTAATGATTGTACTTTCATACTTTGTTAATGATTAATTTTAAGTATTGCATTATTTACAAACCACTTATTAAGAATAGTTGGTGTATTTTTAAGATCAATCAGAAAGCATAAGTTAATGATTAATAAACTATTCAAATCAACATTTATAATTCTTATTATTCAGGCATATAGTAATAGTTAATGTATATGTTATTAAATGATTTAACTCAACTTTATTCAGTTCAGTTATTCAGGAAAACCGGAGCACCCTGAGGAAACCCACGCCAACACGGAGAGAACAACGCCACACAGAAATGCCAACTGACCCAGTCGGGACTCGAACCAGCAACCTTCTAGCTGTGAGGCGACAGTGCTCACCACTCAGCCACTGATTCTAACTATGAGCTCCATAGTCATCTGCTGCCAATATGATGCTTTCAGCCATTCAAAAAACAAAGGACGAGATGATTTATTGGTATTTGTGAATGTTTGCTTGTATTATAGCTCTGAACAGGATTAATGGAGGTTCTCGCAGGCTTACAGCCAAGATGGGATTCTGCAAACACAATCAACATCATAAACGAATTAAAAACCTGTCGAACGTCAACATTCAGCAACTTACATGCAGCGGGACTGCAATAAAACAGCAGGACTACATCAGTCCCATGTGATGCAACAGTAGAACACAGTGGGAGAATGTTCAAAATCGCAAGAATTTTATCTGCTATTAGCATTTTGACAGTAGTTAGTATGTAATGTCTCCTTTAGTTTAACCCTCATAACATATTCAGGTGCATTTTCACCTATCAGAGACATAGAAATGAAGCATAGATTTGACTTTTACATTCGTGGGTCATTTTGACCCGATCATATATCACTGTATGCACTGTTAGGTGTCAAAAACACGAATTGTAAAATCTAAGCAATTACTGTACAGCTTTTGTATATTATATTTAGCAGCAATATTATATTATGCAATATGGGAATGAAGTTAGTTGATAAACATGCAAATGGGGTAACACGGTGGCTCAGTGGTTAGCACTGTTGCCTCACAGCAAAAAGATCGCTGGTTTGAGTCCCGGCTAGATCGGTTGGCATTTCTGTGTGGAGTTTGCATGTTTTGTCTGTGTTGGCGTAGGTTTCCTCTGGTTTCCCGTTATAGGTGAATTAAATAAAGTAAATTAGCCATAGTGTGTGAGTGTGTGTGTGAATGTGAGAGTGTATGGGTGTTTGCCAGTAATGGGTTGCAGCAGGAAAGGGAATCCGCTGTGTAAAACATATGCTGGAATAGACGGCAGTTCATTCCGCTGTAGCGACCACTGATAAATCAGAGACTAAGCCGAAGGAAAATGAATGAATGAAACATGTAAATGTGTGCCAGTTCTGACTAAATGATACAATCTAAGAAATGCTGGGTTATTCAAACTGGGTAAAATATGGGTTATTTATATATGGGTAAAATATGGGTTATTTAAATTGGGTATATATGGATTAACCCAAACATTGGGTTAAATTGGGTCTTATTTATTGAATCTACAAATAATAACCCAGCAGTTGGGTGTAATTGGTTTGAAAAACTTCTTATGTTGTTTTGTTTAGTTTCATATATTTGATATATGAGATATATACAATCCAACCCGCTGTTTAAGATCTCTAAACTCAGGGCTTCTGGTAGTACATAGAATAGCAAAGTCGAGTAAAGGAGGTCGAGCCTTCTCATTTATGGCTACTAATCTCTGGAATAGCCTTCCTGATAATGTCCGAGGCTCAGACACACTCTCGCAATTCAAAACTAGATTAAAGGCTTATCTTTTTAGTAAAGCACACACTCAGTGCATCACTTAGCGGTATGGCAAATGATGTGCCCCACGCAGGTTTTTCCATCTTGTTTATATACACTATGAACAGCAGCTACGCTTATTATTCTCTTTATTCTCTATTTCCACCTGGGGGTACTCATCCCGAGGCCTTCAGACTATGCAGCACCACTGATGCGATCCAAGACCAGCGACGAGATGATCCCAAAGTTTTCATAATCCTGGACCAGACCATATCCTGAGCAGCTGCTGTGGTAGTCATGGATGAGTAGAGAACGTGAGACTGATTCCTGCGACGCTCCAGGGACAGACGAGTCTTCGCTGAGGTCCAGCATTCTCCAGCCTCCAGCGCCTAGACTGCAGCTCTGGTTTCTCTCCAGGTTTTTTAAATCTTCACTTTCGCCAATTGGTGAAAGTTTTTGCCTCACCGCTGTCGCCACTGGCTTGCATGGTTCGGGATCTGTAGAGCTGCACATCGATGGATTTGTTCTTCAGTGTTTGGACTCTCAGTAGTGATTATTAAACCACACTGAACTGAGCTAAACTGAACTGACACTGTTTCAATTTACTATAATCGAATTGAATTGAATATAATTTATATTTATTTATTATATATTTCATTTAGTTTTTAGGCAATTATAAGTAACAAATTCAGGAAAACTCCATTCATTCCAATGAGGTTAATTCCAATATTCAAACATTAATCAGAAACAAAAGGGCTTAAGTTGAAAATCATTAGGTCATGCGTGTTAAGGAATTAGTTTTATGTAATCAATGTGTTTTCATGCAACAACTTAGTAAAATGCAAAAAATATTTGATAGCTTTTTAATGTCTTAAGGGTTAAATATACACTAAACCAGGGGTTTTCAATCTGTGTGGCGCCCCAGCACCTATTAAAGGGGGCACGAGAACCTGAGGTGTGCACTCGAGTAAATTATGACAATGTTTTTAATGCATTCAATAGAGTCAATCTGATTAGTCCCACAGCTAACAAGGTACCTGTTGTACAGTTAATGCGTTTGAGTAAAATATATGCAAAAATGGACCGGTGGCTCTTTAAAATTAATGACGAGTGCCCTTCTGAAGCATTACAGCAAACTGATGATGACCAACCCTCCATGTCAACGGGCATCTCCACTTAGAGAGGATTAACGCTCACAGCAAAAACCAAAGGCCTGTGTGCATTAAGGGACAGAAGTATAATCAACAGTACAATACGGATTCACATGCGTCACAACTAATAACATTAACGTCCAGAGTGTGTTGTATGTTTAGAGGTCCTTGCAAACCTGTGAAACTGGTGCGTCCCTTACAAATGAAACATCCAATGTTAAAAGATAAACCAGTTGACTTTTTTCCACGTAAAGAATTAGCATTAAGAGGTCAAAAACAAACGATGACCGGTCAAACCACTCTGCCAGTAAAAGCGCTTACTGTTTGAATCAGGTAAGCTATACATTTATGTTTCAGTGTTATAATTGCTATGCACTTTAAACGGAGCAAATAATACGTGAATGATGTTTGCACATGCATTATAATTATATAAAAAATTATATAAATAAATGTGGGGGGCATGTGTCTTGAAAGGTTAAAAACCCCTGCAAAAAACAGATATTACAATGAAACATGGGTTTGACTTGCTATTTGGTGAAACAACCAAACCACATTAAAAAGACTTAAATCATGCTTCATGTAAAATCTCTTTAAGCACAAAAACATTCCCAAACACACAGTCTGAAACACACACCACTGACTCGAGGAGGAAAAAGAACAATAATTGAAGCTCAAAAGGCTCCGTCTGAGAAACTAAACCAAGACGAATCACACCTAGCAACCATACACTACAATTCACACTGTTTACAGCATCACGTGACTGTGGAAGGGGCTTTTCTGATGGTGGTGTGCTTCATTTTTCTTACTCTGTAGGGTTTACACAGGGGGAAAAACAGAGGAATTGAGCAACTCAGACTAAATCATGTGGTGACTCCACCTCATTTCCCTTTCTGTGCCTCCAAAATGTGACTCAACAGAGCCCCCAAACACAGCCTGATGTCGAAATACAAATGCACACTGGGTTGCCAAGGAACAATTTTAGCAGATGACGTCATCATAGTTGGGTAAGCAACTTTTGTACTGCAAAAAAGATTTGGGACACCTATAGTGATGTCACGTCTCAAGCTGATTCAATTCATCCGTCAAGACGTTCAAAACTAGATTAAAGGCCTATCTTTTTAGTAAAGCATGCACACAATGCATCTGTAGGATGCCTGAGTGTGCTCCATGCAGGTGAGTGGGCTTGACATACCACCTGTAGGACACACTCCTCCTGTCTTAATGCCACGAAGACAAATAAAATAAAATGTAATAAAATTTAAAAAATTTAATAAAAAAAATCTAAAATAAAATAAAATAAAATGAAATAAAATAACAAAATAAAAATAAAACATAAAATAAAATATTAAATAGAACATAAAATAAAACAAAAAATAAATTAAAAACAAAGTATAAAAAACTAAATAAAATAAAAAACTAAATAAAATAAAAATTAAATAAATGAGTGTGTATGGATGTTTCCCAGTGATGGGTTGCGGCTGGAAGGGCATCCGCTGCATAAAACAGGTGCTGAATAAGTTGGTGGTTCATACCACTGTGGCGACCCCGGATTAATATAGGGACTAAGCCGAAAAGAAAATGAATGTATGAAAAAAAAATTTAAGAAAATTAAATAAATTTTTTTTTAATTAAATTAAAAATATAAAATAACAAAATTAAATAAAATAAAACAAAAAAATTATATAAAATAAAAATAAAATAAATAATAAGAAAACATCCAAACAACCAAAACAAAAAATAAAACAAAAAACAAAGCATAAATAAAAATAAAAAAATTTAATAAAATAATAAAACAAAAAATTACATTTAATAAAAATAAAATTTACAAAAAATACAATCAAAATAAAATAACAAAAAAATAAAACAAAACAAAAACCAAAACATAAAATAAAATAAACAAAAAAATATAAATAAAACAAAACAAAACACAAAAAATATATATTAAAGAAAAGAAAAACATAAAATAAATGAATAAATAAACAAAAAACTTTTCAAAATTATATAAAATATAAAATAAAAAATAAAAACAAAATAAAGTAAAAGAAGAAACGAAACAAAATTTAATTTAATTTAATTTAATTTAATAAAATTCCAAAAACTTCTTTAAATGAATAGATTCACCTTCTATAGGAGACTTCGGGTCGAGGCGTTTGGGTTCTGCTTCCTGTTCATCTTCTGTACTTCCTCCATAATCGCTCTCTTCATCAGGACTCTTATCTGCCACCGTCTCCACTGCTTCATGATCTTCACTGTCTGCCTTTTTCTTTCTAAGAGAACAAAACACAACACACACACACAGAATGCATTCAGATGACAAACCAATGTAAAGTTTGTGTGAACAAGTTTGATGATGTATTCATACAGTATACACTATAGTTTAAAATGAGATATTATTTTTAAATAAATAAATAAATTCTTCAGCACGTTTTTCAAGTACATATTTTTTTAATTCCTATTAAGTTCAAGAAAATTGGAAAATTTAAATTATGACTTTTTACAAAAACATTCACAACATTAAATTATAATCAGAAATGGCCACACACCAATTGTGGCTTAGCAACCGTAGCTACGCGCAGGAGGTATGTCAAGCTTTCAAACGAGGGAAACGAGCCAAAGCGTTGTGCATATGGGTGGTAAAATTGTTTCCCTTTCCAAAACCTAAAACCCAAGGGGAGAAATTCCCGTGTGGATCAAGCTCTGTAAAGGGCGCTAAAAGAATGGGGTTAAGTTGGTTTTGTTTTCGATATTCCTGACACATTCAGTGACAGACGGCAATAACTTACACCTCATACCCTAAAGAGATCTAAACTGTGTTTCCTACAAAAATACAAAGCAGGTTCTGTTTCGCAGCTGTCTTTTTTCATTTTTCCGCTCGATATTATTAGCACTGCTCCGTTTAAGCGCTCGCAACAGCTGTAAGAGTGAGCACAATCCAGTCATATTTCCATCTGTTTCAAGCAACGAATATTAGAAATTACATATCAACAGAACAAAACAGAAATATGATCACAAACTTACCACTTGTGATCAATATACTTCACCCGCAGCTGTTTTTCAGTCATTTATATCCCTCATGTCCATGTCAGAGCTACAATTCACCAATGTTTTCATGTCTTTTAGAGATTTAGTCATTGGTCACGATGTTATAGCGGGTTAGTGTCTGCTTTTATATTTGGTGTCGGATTATTATTTGCTGGTAGGGAAAATCTATTTGTTCACTTCTGCTATTTATACTTTGAATTGCTTTTCAATTTATTTATTTATTTCACTTAACTGCAGATTAGAATAGAAACGGTATAAAAAGCACTCAATCATACTGACAGTTATAGGTGCTGTACATTGTTATGGGTCAAGGATGCTAATATTTATCACTAATCCATCAATTTCCCCTTGCTGGCCTTTTCTATGAATGAATGATGTAGAAGCTCTGTCCATGTGTGTTTCCTCGTTGGTTGATAACGCTATATTTCATAGCACAACAATTAGTCTATCAGTTTTTTTGGCTAAAAAAGAGAAATCACGATTTAATTAGTTATTATTAGACTATTTTTAAATGTCACCTCTCCTGCTGTGCATGAACTAAGATGTTGAATGGTCAGTGTATGATGTGGCTAGGCTTTAGCTTCAGTTTTGATTAAATTATTTTCTAATCGGTTGCCTATTAAGTCATGAATATACCCCTGCAATGCATACTGCAGTTCTTTTTTGTCTGGCTTTCTCAGTTATCTCACCTGTTCGCCAAAAATGACTAATTATATCCCTGGGAATGTCTGACACCAGCATATACATATTGTGCAGGGTTCATACACATTTTAATTACTAAAATTCCATGAATTTTCCATGATTTTTCCAAGACTTTCAAGTAAATTTTCATGACCTAATGTTTCAGGCAATGTCTATTTATACGTTGTAAAAAACAATACATGTTAAAATTTATACATGTTAAAATTTGTTACAGCATATCGAAAACACGCAACAATCTATTTAGTTTCAATTCATATTATTTCATTCATTTTTGGCTTAGTCCCTTTATTAATCTGGGTTCGCCACAGCGGAATGAACCGCCAACTTATCCAGCATATGTTTTATGCTGGGAAACATCTGGGAATTATTGTTTTATGCTGGGAAACCTCTATACACACTTTTTTACACACATGCACCACGGACAATTTTAGCTTACCCAATTCGCCTATAGTACATGTCTTTGGACTGTGAAGGAAACCCACGCCAACACAGGAAGAACATGCAAACTCCACACAGAAATGCCAACTGACCCAGCCGAGGCTCAAACCAGCGACCTTCTTGCTGTGAGGCGATTGTGCTACCCACTGCGCCACCGTGACACCCAATTTTTTTTTATATCCATAAAACGTATTTAGATAATGCTTACACTGCACTAATAATGTGAGATTATGTGATTGGCCAAGGACAGAAAAAAAGTAAACACAACTAACCTATATTCAAGTATACAGATATCTGTTTTCCATGTCAAAATTCCATGACTTTTCCAGGTTTTCCATGACCGTATGAACCCTGATTGTAATAGACGTGCTGGCACGAAAGCTTGACAGGCGTAACAACAGTAACTAAGGAGGGCGGGGCTTAGCAAAGGGTCAATTGCTAGGACTTCTATCATTAAAAAGCTACAACTCACAAATTTCTGAAGAATACCTTCTCAATAAATTATTCTATGAAAAAAACAAGACCCCGTCTTCTGCACCATACCTCCCACCACACCACACCACACAACAACCTAAAAACATTATGCAATTCTGAGTGTGCCTCACACAGGTGAATGAGCTTGACAAACCACCTGTAGAAAACACACTCTTTCATTTCGCCTAGACTGCAGCTCTGCACAAGACGTTTGGCCATAGGAGAAATGGTCGTGCCCAACTGAGCCTGGTTTCTCTCGAGGTTTTTTAAATTCTTCACTTTCGCCAATTGGTGAAGTTTTTTCCTCGCCGCTGTCGCCACTGGCTTGCATGGTTCAGGATCTGTAGAGCTGCGCATCGATGGAATTGCTCCTCAGTGTTTGGACTCTCAGTAGTGATTATTAAATCACACTGACCTGAGCTAAACTGAACTGAACTTAAACACTGAAAACTGAACTGACACTGTTTACATTCACTATAAACTTCCATGTGAAGCTGCTTTGACACAATCTACATTGTAAAAGCGCTATACAAATAAAGATGAATTGAATTGAATTCTCTGACACTTTAAACAACTTTTTTTTGCTAATTTACATCAGACACTTTCTTACTATTCCTCCATATCTCAAAAAAAAAAACTTTTATGAAGTGTGCCTCACACAGGTGAGTGGGCATGACAAAACACCTGTAGACACTCTCTCTATCCGCTTGTTAAGTCATTGACATATCGGTGATGTATGGAATACTGTTTTCGGGTACAAGCTGCTACTCATTTGAATAGGGAAAATATTTGTTTATGGCCACTTTTTAGTCATATCACACATTAAATTGAATTAAATATGAAATCATAGTGTATACATCGGTCTCTGGACTTGCAATTTATAAACAATTTATAAAAAAATGTATCACTTTCTGGCTATCGGATATTAGGCATGGACATATATATTGTGATCGTGATTTTCGAAAGTATTACATTGCTTCGTAAACGCTTATTATTACCATTTAACGAGTCTCCCTATACAGTTTGATAGATCGCCTGGACCCGTCGCTTCGCGTGACATCACACTTAACAAACAGATACAAAAAAAATCCTCCCCCTCCTTACTCTAGCAGTTAATTCCCTGAGCACTAACAGTTCCTTTGTATAACTAGAACCTCTTCTGTGTATTGCCTCTTCTTGTTGAATCGCTGAATGCCTCGTCAAATGCAAATGTATTTTTGACTTTTGTTATCATTAATTGTAAACTATACTAACCGGACACTTTATTAGGTACACCTTACTAGTACCGGGTTGGACCCCCTTTTGCCTTCAGAACTGCCTTAATCCTTCATGGCATAGATTCAACAAGGTACTAGAAATATTCCTCAGAGATTTTGCTCTATATTGACATGATAGCATCACACGGTTGCTGCAGATTTGTCGGCTGCACATCCATGATGCCAATCTCCAGTTCCACCACATCCCAAAGGTGCTCTATTGGATTGAAATCTGGTGACTGTGGAGGCCATTTGAGTGCAGTGAACTCATTGTCATGTTCAAGAACCCAGTCTGAGATGATTCACACTTAATGACATGGCGCGTTATCCTGCTGGAAGTAGCCATCAGAAGATGTGTCATAAAAAGATGGACATGGTCAGCAACATTACTCAGGTAGGCTGTGGTGATTACTTGATGCTCAATTTGAACCAATGAGCTCAAAGTGTGCAGAGAAAATATCCCCCACACCATTACCAGCCTAAAGCTTTGATACAAGGCAGGATGGATCCATGCTTTTATGTTGTTGATGCCAAATTCTTACCCTACCATGCGAATGTGGCAGCAGAATCTTCTATTGTCCAGTTTTGGTGAGCCTGTGTGAATTGTAGCCTCAGTTTCCTGTTCCTAGCTGACAGGAGTGGCACCCGGTGTGGTCTTCTGCTGCTGTAGCCCATCCGCCTCAAGGTTGGACGTGTTGTGTGTTCAGAGATGCTCTTCTGCAGACCTCAGTTGTAACGAGTGCTTATTTGAGTTACTGTTGCCTTTCTATCAGCTGGAACCAGTCTGGCCATTCTCCTCTGACCTCTGGCAGAAACAAAACATTTGTGCCCACAGAACTGTCGCTTACTGGATATTTTCTCTTTTTCAGACCATTCTCTGTAAACCCTAGAGATGGTTGTGCGTGAAATCCAAGTAGATCAGCAGTTTCTGAAATACTCAGACCAGCCCATCTGGCACCAACAACCATGCCACGTTCAAAGTCACTTAAATCCCCTTTCTTTGCCATTCTGATGCTCGCTTTAAACTGCAGCAGATCATCTTGACCATGTCTACATACCTAAATGGAATGAGTTACTGCCTTGTGGTTGGAAATTTGTGTTAATGAGCAGTTGGACAAGTGTACCTAATAAAGTGGCCAGTGAGTGTACATAAGTCAATATTAGAAGTTGATCAAGAAGAATCTTAGGACTACTCTGTCCTTCAAAGTTCAACTTCAACTGCTGACTACTGTACACCTTCCTAATTTTAGGACAGAGGTTTTGCTCATTTTAAGTTTCATTTTACATCCAAAAATTTGAATCGTAGGCACAGACAGGAAAAGACTCAACACAAAAGTGGAAGTGAAAATCATCAACGTAATATGATCATGGGATTACCTAATGAAGTATAAAATGTTTCGTAACAGGAAAATGGAAAACAAATGTTGAAGTGAGAAAAAGATCATGATGAAATATGGTGCTGGTCTTTTATTTTCTTCTTTACCTCGGTGGTCTCTCATCCTCAGCCTCCTCCAGCTCTCGGACCCTCTGCTGCAGGGCTCGGAGTTTAGCTTTCTTCTCATTGAGGACCAGCACAAAGCGGCCGTACAGGTCTCTCTCTAATGCCTCCTTTCCTTTCACGTATCGTTCCATCCTGCGGAGAGAAAAACACAGTGAGTTCTAAACAACTGACATGGACAGGAGTGGAAATGTTTAACTACAAGGGTGTTTGAATTACTTTGGTGGTTTTAAAGCAAATAAACACTCAACTGGGGCTGGGCGATATGACAAAGATCTTATTCATTAATTGATTTTCTTTTCGGCTTAGTTCCTTTTATTAATCAGGGGTCGCCACAGCGAAATGAACCGCCAACTTATCCAGCAAATGTTTTACGCAGCAGATGCTCTTCCAGCCACAACTCAACACTGAAAAAAACATCCACACACTCTTGCACACACACTCACATACACTACAGCCAATTTAGTTTATTCAATTCACCTATAGTGCATGTGTTTGGACTTGTGGGGGAAAACCGGAGCACCCGAAGGGAACTCACGCCAACATGGGGAGAACAGGCAAAGTCCACACAGAAACACCAACTGACCCAGCTGGGGCTAGAATCAGCAACCTTCTTGCTGTGAGGCCATTGTGCTACCCACTGCGCCACCATGCTGCCCATGACAAAGATCTCATATCAGGAAATATAGTTGAAGACAAAAATTATCCACTCCACTGTAAAAACCTATTTATTTTTCTTAAGTATTTCCCTAATAATTCATAAGTGCTGTTTTAACAAAGCAAGAAAAATTTCACAGTATTTCCTAATATATTTTTCTTCTGGCAAAATCTTTTTTTTTTTTTTTTGGCAGGAATAAAATTTATATACTATTAAATTCTCCACAATTATATATGTTATTATATATTTTTTGAAAATGTAAAAAACTGCAAAGGTCAATATTATTATCGCCCTTAATAATTTTTTCTCCAGCTACAGACTAATGACTTGACAAATTATCCTTATTTGCCTATATTAACCTAATTAACCTAGTTAAGCCTTTAAATTTCTCTGTAAGCAGGATCTTGCAAAATAACTTCAGCTTTTGCCACTATAGACCACGAGATCCTTATTTCCCGTCTTGAGAATTTGGTGGGCATTCAGGGTTCTGCTCTTAACTGGTTTAGATCTTAGGGCGTACTCACATACTATGCTATCCGAACCGTGCCCAGGCCCGTTTCCTGGATCGATTGAGAAGTGTGAGGGCTCTAAATCAGGCTCAGGCACGGTTCACTTGGGCGGCCCTGGCCCGGTTGGAAGAGGTGGGCCTGAGCGCGGTTCACTTGGGCTTAGGCGTGGTACGCTTGCAGTGTGAGTGCAAGCGTGCCTGAGCCCAAAACTGAAAGCGAGACGTGACTTTTAAGGGACTGTTTGATATGGATTAATTAATCATTCGTACTGCACGACAGCTGCGCCTTCAGCAAACTTCCTAATTCCTGCAGCACGAGGACTTTATTATTGTTTATGAGCGTCAAAATTGGCTGATCTGTTTGGCAAAATATTAGACTGTGTGTCACCACATATCAAACGACTTAAACAATATTACTAAAGAAATCTCCACTGTGCTGAGCAAGAGCGCTTACTGAACAGCGCATCATCGATGAGGTAAGTCGGCCAAGGCCCGAATGTAATGTGAGTGCGGGCTGTCGGGGGAGACCCCGGGACAAGCGTGCTTTGGCCCAGTTCAAGGCAACTGTACATAGTGTGAGTACGGCCTTATTTGTCAAACTGAAGCTTTTGTGTTAATGTTGGTCAGACCTTTTCATCCTCCAGACCCCTGACATGTGGAGTTCCACAAGGGTCTGTCCTTGGACCTATTTTCTTTTATTTATATATTTTACCTTTAGGATCTATTTTTCATAAATATGGTGTGGCTTTTCATTTTTATGCTGACGACACTCAGATTTATGTCCCTCTTAAAGGTAATGATAAAAATGGTCTTGACTCCCTTATGAGATATTTAATCGAAGTTACGTTTTTTTTTTTTTTATTTCAATGAAGAAAAAACTGAGCTCGTCTGGTTTGGTGATCCCAACCCTCTGCATTTATTAGGTTTTGGTGAGCTATCAACTTATCAAAAACCTGTTGTTAGAAACCTGGAGTTTCATTTCGATAGTGATCTGAAATTTAACAAACAAGTAAATTCAGTTGTTAAATCCAGTTTTTTTCCATTTACGACTTTTTTTACGAAAAATTTCTCTCTTTTAATGACCTTGAGAAACTGATCTATGCTTTTATTTTGGGAAGACTTGACTATTGCAACTCTCTATATGTGGGTATTAGTCAAAATGCCCTGAATAGATAGCAATTTGTACAAAATGCGGCTGCGAGACTTCTGACAGGGACTCACAAGTATGATCACATATCCCCAGTTCTTTCCTCTCTGTGCTGGCTGCCTGTCAGGTCACGGATTGATTTTAAACTATTTATTTTAGTTTTTAAATCCTTAAATGATCTGACACCACCTCACTTATACAGGTATATAATCCTGGTAGGTCACTAAGGTCTTCTGATCAGTTTATTCTTTCGGTACCAAGGTTCCAGTTCGAAGTGTGGATCGGGCTTTTGCTGTTATCGCCCCAAAACTCTGGAACGGGCTTCCACCCCACCTCAGACACGCTCCAACTCTATCAGCTTTTAAAAAGCTTCTGAAACTCCATCGTTGTTCTTTAGCATTTGAGTCTTTTTAATGTTGAGGGGTTTGTCTTATGTTTTAATTGTTATGTATGTATTGTAGGTTTTATTTTAATTAGCATTGACTGTGTTCAGCACTTTGGGCAACGTTGTGTTGTAAAAAATGTGCTATATAAATTAACTAACTACTAAAAATGTTATGTCATGTCATTATGGTGAAGACAAAAGAGAATAGTTACTAGTAGGCCCACAGGAAATCTGCACATGAAGAAATATGCAGATTTCTGCAGATTTTCAGTCCATCTATAGCTATGTTTCCATAGACCTATTTTTATGCGCATTTTGGATATGCTCATAAAAAATAATAATAATAATAATAATAAATCGGTTGATGGAAACACAAAGATGCACATAAATTTAGAAAATGCATATAAAAGCCATATGCACATAACTGAGTAGGATAAACTGCGTCATGCGATTTTGTTAGAAGAGGTAATGTGATGATGAAATAAGTGTGAATGGACAAACCAGCAGGCTGAGTATATTGTAAAACATTTGAAATGTGTTCATTCTAAAACGCCATAACCATTTCAGTAGTGTTAATACACTGTTAAATACCTCCAAAATCAAAAGCATCTGTGCTCCGCATCTCACACCTTCATTGTGTGTCAGCATTGCCTTGAGGCACAAGTTATTTATTAAATAAAGTAAAGATCCACGCTGCTTCTCCTATACCACGGCAAATTTACTGTTGATATTTGGCACCAGTTAATCAAAGAGTGACGATTTTGTTCTGTTTGACTTGTTAGATGGAAACGCAGCTTTATTTGCATATTTTTTATGCGATATTCCAATTTTGCGCATAAAGTTCATTCGCATTTTTGGCTGAAAACAAAGCTATTGAGTCTATTTACTTGTGTAAATATGTGTAAATTTATATTAATTTAGTTTTAAAATTAACTTCAGTAATATTATTGAATAATATGTTAATTTGATTTATAGGTGGATCTTATTGGATTTGCATTGTAAACATTAAATAAATGTTAAAAAGGTAATATTTTTATTTTATATACAGTATAAAGTTTTTAGTTATGATACTGCCAAAATTGTTTCGCATAAATTTGCTGATTTTTTACAAAATTCTCCTCAGAAATAGCAAAACATGTCTACGGATTCTTTCTGGCCCTATAGTTATTAGAAATTAGTTATTACATTTTTTTTTTCAACCTTCGATTAAACGGCACTTGAGAAATATTTGCAAATTACAAACATTTCAAAGGAAAGCTAATAATTTTATTATAAAATGTGCAAATTCAAATTGGTCGTGCCCAACTGAGCCTGACTTCTCTCAAGATTTCTTTCCCTTCACTTCCATCAATTGGTGAAGTTTGTTCCTCGCCACTGGCTTGCATGGTTCGGCACTTGTGGAGCTGTGCATCGATGAATTTGCTCTTCAGTGTTTGGAATTTCAGCAGTGAAAATTAAACAAAACTGAATTTAACTAAATTTAACTTAAACTCTGAAAACTGAACTGACACTGTTTCAGTTTACTAGAACTTCTATGTGAAGCTGCTTTGCCACAATCTACATTGTAAAGGCTCTACAGAAATAAAGATTAATTGAAGTGAATTAATTTGAAAAATTAGGCTAAATACTAATAACTAATACCAATAAAATACTAATACTAATAATTTGACCACATGAAAGTAGTTTTTTTATATCTTTTTTAAGACATTCAAATATATGCTCAAAAATGTAATCAAATGTGAGCACACAAGCTATGAAAAAAATAAATAAATAAAAATCAAGGCTAATTTAAAACATACATTAAAAAACACTAAGAAATATAAAATGCTATGTTCTTCACAGAGATAAAGATCTCAGACTGGAAAAAAAAGATTAAAAAGTACATTATACATAAAAATATATATATTTTGTGCTTAAATAATGATTACATTATTATTTTGGTTAGAACTATACAACAGACACCTGATCTCATTTTTTTGCAATGTCCAGATTTGCACCAGTAAAGTGTTGTTGGTGTTGGTTAGCATTACTAATTCCCCATAACTGAGCTTCTGGAAGATGTTAGAATGTGTGGCGGTCGGTGATGTCACTGCTTCTGTTTCTCACAGAGGAAACATTGAAGCACATGCAGAACAAGAAAAGAAAGCAAACCCTCATCAGGTTGTTCAGGGATTCCCTTGTGCTCCGCCACCCACTCCTAAATGTGTCATGTGCCCTCAATCAGCCAAAAAAAAAGAGCTGATCTGTGCTCACTTATATTCAGTTCCCCCATTTTAACATGTGTATCACAGCAAACACAAACTCAAAGCATCTTGTGTATCTGGACTTCCTTAGCAACCATTTGAAAACGCAGCTTTAATTTTGAATGACAGCAGATGATGAGGAGGGAGAGATGGTCTTTCTCTGAAATCATGAAGAGGTCAATGGCCTGACATTACATCAGGCATCATGTTAAAAAATGAATAAATAAGTGGACATTCCCAGGAACAAAGAAACATATCCTAAGCATATTCCCCACATTAGTAGCTTTTTAAACTTTATTTCAGTCAGAAAATTTTTTAGACCTTTTGTCTAAAACTGAACTGTTTGGGTTGAATTGGATGGATTGATGGATAAATACATGGACTGAATTAAACTGAATTGCATGAATTGAAGTAAACTGAATTAGATGTATTGTATTGTATTGTATTGCATACATTGATTTGAATTGAATTGAATTGAATTGAATTGAATTGGATGAAATGACTGAATTAAATTAATTCAATAGGATTGGATGAATCGAATTGGATTAATTGGATTGAATGAATTGGGATGGGTGGATGGATTAAATAGAATTGATGCATGGATGGATTGGAATTGAATTAGATTAACTAAACTGGATTGAGTTGAACGAATTTAATTTGATGCATTGGATGGGTGTATTGAGTGATGAATTGGTCTGTATGGATGAATGGATAGATAGATGGATTGAGAAAGTAGGATTTAGATGGATGGTTTGAGATGAATGGATGAATGCATAGATGGACTGAAACGAATTTGATTAATTGAACTGGATGGATGAATTGCATTGGATGAATTGAATTGCATTCATTGAATTGAACTGAATTAGATGAACTGTATTGTATTGTATTGCATTGTATTGTATAAATTGAATTGAATGAATTAAATTAATTCAATAGGACTGGATGTATTGAATTGGATTAATTGGATTGGATGAATTAAGATGGATGGATTGAGATGCATGGATGGATTGAAATTAAATTAGATTAATTTAACTAAATGAATTGAATTGGATTAATTGAATTACATGAATTGAATTAGATGAATTGTATTGTACTGTATTGTATTGCATTGTATAAACTAAATTGCATAAATTTAATTGATTAAATTG